>JAJPUD010020539.1:0-24519 GCA_023553655.1 Myrmecobius fasciatus | reverse complement strand
ATATATATATATATATTCGGTTTGTCATATATTTTAACATAAGTAACATGTATTAGACTATCTGCCATCTAGGGGAGGGGATAGGGGGAAGGAGGGAAAATTTGGAACAGAAGACTTTGCAAAGGTCATTGTTGAAAAATTACCCATGCATATGTTTTGCAAATAAAAAGCTTTAATAAAAAAAAGAAAGTAAATGTGATTGCACCTATATAACATATTAAATTGCTTACTATCTTAAGGAAGAAGGAGAAGAGAATATTTGGACCTCAAAATTTTATTAAAAATGAATTTAAAATTGTTTTACATATAATTGGGAAAAATAATACTTAAAAGGAAAAACATAGAAAGTAAATTAAGGAAGTATCATTTTAAGGAGTAGTCCAAGTTGATTTCCCTCTTAAGACAAATCATTTTTTTTCCATAGCTACCTCTGTCCTCACATAGTTACTTAATTTTATCATCATGAAAGCTTTGGGAACTCCCTTAAAGAAATACATAAGATGTGGTACCTTTCTCCTAAAATTTTAAGACCAGACTGACTTTTACATTCTACATTATTCAGAAAACATATAATTGAAACCCTTACTCTTACCTCAGGGTTTTCAATTTATCTGGAATATTTTATCTGTTTTAACTTTTCTTGAAAATTGCATCACAACAAGCAATATTCCTGAAAAGATAGCCTGGACATCAGTTAGAATTGGATTTTGGCTTCACTTAATGAAAGATTCTTGGGACAAATGGTTTAAATTGTGATATTCTCTTTATTTCAATGTGTGAGGCATGGGTCCAACATAGGCTGGTACTGTTAGGTCAGGTTCAAAGTTGGGATGAGATGAGGTACTCATAGATGACAGAATAGTTAAAATGATATTTACTTAGGCCATAACAATTCATCAAGAACAGAGTAAGTATAATTTAGCTGACTTAAGCCCATGTTTCATCTCCATAGGTGTGGCAGGGCAAGTTGTAGTGACTCCTAAGGTTTGGAATAAGCAGCAAGTCTGATGGACCCTAATCCCTCATTGGTGGGACATTTTATGAGCTGCAGGCAACCAGAAAGACCAGGGAGTTGTCAATATGTTTATATTGGTAAAGCTTATGCCTTGCCCAGTCCTAGGCCAATCAAGTTCAGTTTGTTGCCTTTGGAGATATAATAAACCAAACCTATGTTGGAGGGAAGGGGGAAGAGGAGGAATCCTGGAAACTAATGATCTTGTCACAAAACCACCAAAAGAATTCATGAAACACTTGCTTTTAGGTTCTTAATTAAATAGACATATAGTAAATTCTTTGTTTACCTTTCCCATCCATCTACTATATCCACTTGCCAAAGATTTCTTGTAGAAATTGGATGTAGAATCCCCAAAGAAATCACAAAGTCAGTAGAAATCTGTTGTTGCTGTTGCTTGTTAGTTTATGGATTGGTAGTTTTGGCTGATTAAATTCAGTATAAGAAGATCCTAGACTTGCCTCCTATCTCCCTACCCCCTACTGCCAAGACATTGCATGAAGCTAGAGGAGAAAAGTGGGGAGGGAGAAGACAAGATACTTTCAATAGATACAATTCTGCCTAGAGCCTAAATATAATGTTAGTTAAAGATTTCTGAGAAGTACAGGGGCAGGCAATATGAAATGTAAGCATGAGGCTTGGAAATTTCACCTAAATCATATACCCTTCATGGGAACTAGAAGATACATGTAGACATTGATTTTTTGCCTAGCTGTATTTTCCCATTTGGACATGCAATTGGTGGACACTGAATTTTTTAAGACTAACTAAAAACCAAATGCTCTGAAACTGAGAAATGTTCATTTTCTTTATAGTTCTCAAGTATCACTGCATGTTAGTTCAAGATATGTTCCAACATTACTGGGTCAATAATCCCAACTCAGGTTTCCCTATTATTCCCAACCAGAGATTAGAAACAGGAACCATGCTCAGTTAACTACTATATACAGCAGAAGTATTAATAGGCCCAAACCAGGTTAAAATGTAATTGGAAAATATTTAACAAAATAAATAAAAATATAATAGAACATAGATAATGTTAATATGTGGTATTCTAAATCAATATGCTTAAACAAGAGACTCATGTACATTTTAATGTTCTCTTTCTTTTTGAGTGCAATATCACTTATGTAGGGGACTTTTTTTTGTTTGTTTTCATTTATGTGGGAAGTTAGAGAAACCAAACCTGTAACAAGTCACTTGTCAAAGCCCAGTGAGGAAAGTCCTGTCTTAAACAAGAGAATCACATGGGAAAAGCCAATCTAGATAAAACTATTGTGCAGAAGACAAACCCTGGAGGGATAAGTAACACACTATGTGGTAGATTCAGGATCCAAGAATCCTGACAGGTTACAGGAATGTAATGAGCATATTCTCTGAGCTTTTAATGGAATAGTTGATCAAAATGGTGAACTGAACAGAGTTAAGTACAAATCCCCAGGGCACACCACTGAAGATCTCCTACCAAGTCGACATTGAACTATTAACGACAACTCTTTGAAAGTCATTCAACAAGTCTTAATCTAGCTAATTATATTGTCACTATAGTCTGCGTTTCTTCACCTTCTCCACAAAAATTGAATGAGGTACTTTAATAAATGCTTTGTAAAATCTTGGAGTATTCTAGTTTAGTAACCTTGCCAAAAAAATAAAACCAAGATTCATTTGGCATGATCAAATATTCATCATGAGGCCATGCTGACTCAATGTTCACTTATCATTCCATCAATAGTCAATTTTAGAATTTTCCTACTAATCAATCAAGTTCAGTGGTCTGTTTTTGCAGAGATTATTCTTTTCCTTAAAACATACAAATAAAAATTAGCCTTTCTCTAGTCCTATTGTCCTATACTCATATTTCTATAATCTTTCAAATATCACTTTAGAATTTTCCCAGTAATCAGTCAAATTCAGTGGTCTGTTTTTGCAGAGATTATTCTTTTCCTTAAAACAAAACAAATGAAAATTAACCTTTCTCTAGTCCTACAGTCCTACACTCATATTTCTATAATCTTTCGAATATCACTTGAGTTCAATGATTGTATCTGTTGCTTCTTTCAGTACTCAAAGATATGATGATACATTTTTTCTTTTTTTTTTATTAAAGCTTTTTATTTGCAAAACATATGCATGGGTAATTTTTCAACATTGACCCTTGCAAAGCATTCTGTTCCAAAATTTTCTCTCCTTCCCCTCATCCCCTCCCCTACATGGCAGGAAGTCCAATACATGTTTACTATGTTAAAATATATGACAAATCCAATATACGTATACATATTTATATAGTTATCTTGCTGCAGAAGAAAAATTGGATCTCTAAGAAAATAAACCCGAGAAGGAAATCAGAATGCAAGCAAATATCAACAGAAAATGTGAAAATGCTGTGTTGAGATCCCACATCCCTCTCTCTGGGTGTATATGGCTTTCTTCAGTGAACAATTGAAACTGGTTTGAAACATCTCACTGTTGAAGAGAACCATGTCCATCAGAACTGATCATCATATAGTCTTATTGTTGCTGTGTATAATAATCTCCTGGTTCTGCTCATTTCACTCAGCATCAGTTCATTCAAGTCTCTCCAGGCCTCTCTGAAATCGTCCTGCTGATCGTTTCTTACAGAACAACAATATTCCATAACATTCATATACCATAATTTGTTCAGCCATTCTCCAATTGATGGGCATCCATTCAGTTTCCAGTTTCTAGCCACTACAAAAAGGGCTGCCACAAACATTCTTGCACATGTGGGGCCCTTTCCCTCTTTTAAGATTTCTTTGGGATATAGGCCCAGTAGAAACACTGCTGGGTCAAAGGGTATGCACAGTTTGATCACTTTTTGAGCATAGTTCCAAACTGCTCTCCAGAATGGTTGGATCCATTCACAGTTCCACCAAAAGTTTATCACTGTCTCAGTTTTCCCACATCCCCGCCAACATTTGTCATTATCTTTCCCTGTCATCTTAGCCAATCTGACAGGTGTGTAGTGGTATCTCAGAGTTGTCTTAATTTGCATTCCTTTGGTCAATAGGAATTTGGAGCACCTTTTCATATGACTAGAGATATCTTCATCTGAAAATTGTCGGTTCATATCCTTTGACCATTTATATGATGATAGATTTAATCACTCAATGAACAGGCCTTTATCACCTACTATGTGTCAGACACTATAATGAATGCTGGGGATAAGAATTATGCAGTCCTTGTCCTAAAAAAAACTTGCATTTTATTAAGGAAGATTATATGTACAAATATAAATAAGAATACATATATAACATTCCCTCTAACTACTTCTCAACTCCTATTTTACCAGGAGGGTGGCTGACTACTACTCTCCTCAAGGTTTCAAGGGTGACCCCAACAAGGATTTCTAGTACTCTCCCTGTTAGTAAGAATCATATCCAGGATAGATTACCCCATCACCATCACCCCTGACAGGATGAAAGAATAAAACTAATAAGAGATGTTTAGAAGTTTTTAACTGCTCTGCTTTTGGCAAAGAAAATTCTATCAGAGATCTGACTAATTGAAGCTCCCCATTACTATTAATTATATCATGTATATATGGCAAGATTGCAATCTATTTCTTGAACTTTTGATTTCTTTTCACAATGTTCCTGCTCCTCAGTTCCTAGATTTCCAAACTGAGTATACTAGCTCCAATCCTTTTCGTGTTTCTTTTGTATTATTTTATTAACAACTTTAATTTATATAGTGCATTCATTTTCAAATATGTTTTTCTCTTGCTCTCATCACTAAAACAAAACAGCACAACAATTGCACCTAAGACTACAAGTAATATTCTACATCCACAACCTGCAATAAAGGGAGGAAGGTACAGTTTTTCAATTCTTCTCCGGGTCAACCTTGATTATTTAATTGCATAACAATCAGTTTAATTTTATGGGTTTTTTAAGTTATATTATTACGATAATTGTGTGTATTGTTTTATCAGGTCCACTTATTTCATACTGTATCAGATTATATTTCTCAGAATTCTTTACATTAGTAAAATCTTATAGGATAATAATATTCTATTATATATATATATATATGTATCATCATTTGTTTAGCCATTTTCCACTTGATGAATACCAACTTTGTTTCTAGTTCTCCACAACCACAAAATAATGAAATGAAAATTTTGGTATATATAAGAACTTGCTAATTATTGACATCCTTGGTATACATCACTAGTAATGGGATAGCCTGTTTGTTTTTTTGTTTGTTTGTTTGTTTTTTGTATGTATGTTTGTTTTAAAGAGGCATTACCATCCAGAGTCAAGAAACAAGAAAAACCTGAGGTTCTAACCACAAAGAAAAAAAAAATTTAACCCCATATCAAATCATTATTTAATTTATGAGGTTAAATTTGTTTCCTTGTGGTAGAAACCTCTTTTGGTTCTTCCCTTTTGATTCAGTTTTGCTAATTTTGTTTGGACATTTGAAGCCAAGCATTTTACTCTTGGTTCTTTCCTTGGATTTTTTTCTCCAATTAACTTTCTCCATGATTATTTTAGTCAGTTTAGTGATTAGATGCAGGCAGCTTCCTCCCTTCTCCATCCTTCTTAAAGTTATTTGAATTTGATTTGTGAAATGCCAGTGAAATACATATTTTTCCTGTATATTCTGTGATGTTGGATAAATCATCTAGCCTTTATAAACTTCTAGTTCCTCATGATTTGAAAAAAACAAATCCAGGTTTTTGTGAAACTTTGGAGATACTAAAATAAAATAAAATTTTAAAAAATGTCCCTTCCTTCAAGGGATTTACAGTCTAAAGAGTGAATCCAAGCATTGTATAACTAGTGTTATAATGTTTGTTGAAGAAATAGAAATTATAATCAACAAGCATTTATGAAGCATATATAATAAGTACCAAGAAGGAACATGGCCTAGGATAGTGGTGTCAATCTCAAATAGAAAGAGGAGCTATTAAACCTGTGGTGCACATACTGATTGTTGTCAATCATATCAGGGGTTTTCTTAGCAGAGAGACTGGAATGGTTTACCATTTCCTTCTCTAGCTTGTTTTACAATGAGGAAAAAAGAGGTAAACATTGTGAAGTAACTTGAAGCCAAATTTGAACTTAAGTTTTCTTGACTCCAAGTTTGGTGCTCTATCCACTATTACTAAACTGTGCTACATACTGACTTAGAAAACCACAAATGAACATTATGTTCTATCATATTTTTATTTCCCTATTACTTGTTCCAGTAACCTTGTCTACTTCATGTTTGACACCTCAAGCCTAATGGATAAGGAGAGGACCTTAAAGCCAGAAAGATGGGTTTAAGGCTATATCTAACATATGCTGCTTTTGTGACTATGGTGAAATTACTTAACCTCTGAGTGCCCTAGACCATTCTCTCTGACTATAGTTTGCAAGAAAGGTACTGAATGGTGTTGGAAGATGGAGTCTCCTCAGTAAGGAGTTCCCTATGTCAATATTACCTGTCCAATCCCTATCTCTTTTTTTCTGTGTGCTTTGGACACTGTGCTAAACACTGAGGATACAATGATTCAGGTTAGTGTCCTGGCATTTTAGATTCAATGTTAGAGCAAAGTAAAAACATGCATAGGTCGTTCCACAATTAATACAAAAGAGACTTATTTACCCAGGAGGAGGATGTTAAATAGGGATAGACCCTGAGAACCCTTGCAGTTGTTTTTAGCTGAATGCTAAACCTCTATGTAGAGGAGGTATTAAGAGAAGGAAAAGGTAGGGAGGGCAATAGGAACTAAAATAGGAGCTTGGGGAGGGGCTATAATGGCCTGAACTAGGGTAATAGTTGTTGCAGCTTGTTGTTTAGTTGTAGCTGATGCTCTGTGACCCTATTTGGGGTTTTCTTGGTTAAGATAATAGAGTAATGTGCCATTTCCTTCACCAGCTCATTTTATAGAGGGGTAAACTGAGGCAAACAGGGTGAAGTGATTTGCAAAGGTAAAGTCAGTGAGGCCAGATTTGAACTCAGGAAGATGAGTCTTCCCAACTCCAGGCTCTCTGTGCATTACGGCACCACCTTGCTGCCCCTGTGAATGTATAAAAGAATATTAGATCATGGATTCTAGAGAAACTGTAGAGGTAAGACAGACAAGATTTTACAGCAATGTGTGTGAGGGAGAATGAGAAATTGAGAGTGAGTTCATAAGATTAAATTTTGTAAGATTTTAGCATTAGAGGGGATTGTAGAGATCACTTAATTCAACTCATTCTTTCCATGGATTAAGATTAATCAATTAATTAATTAGGATTAGAAACTTGAGGCCCAGAAAAGGTATTTGCCTAATATCATGAAAGCTAATATTGAATTCATCTTGTTAGGCACTGTGCAATTGTTTATACTGATTGGATGGAGAACAGACTCTTTTTGTGCAGCAGCACATGCTAAATGAACTGCACAGAACTACATTTGTATCTTCCCCATGGGTGTCTAGGTCATGGAGATTCAAGAAAAGAGAATCTTGGGAAGACAATAGGAGGAGATGGAATCTGCCACCAACAAACATTTATGAAGTGACTACAATGGACTGGGCACTGTGCCAGATACATTAGATAGAAATACAAAGAAAGGAATAATCCCCAGTTCTCCCCATTTTCAATAATACCACTGCAGGAAACCCAACAATAATAGGAAGAGGAGAAAGTGAAAGAATCCACTATAAGGTAATTTTTATAGAAAAAAATAACTGAATATGAACTCATTTGCCATTTGCTCCTGGTGTTCTCTGTCTGCTTCCTTTCTTTTGCACTCATCTCACTGGCCCAGGACAACCCTCTGTCTTATGGCTGCAGAAAATTTAAGGAGGTGGGGAGTAGGAGGCAAACATCCATTAAGTATCTATTATGTGCCAGGTAGTGTGCTAAGCATGTTATAATTCACATTTGATCTTTATGGAACAATCCTAGGAGATAGATACTATTATTATCCCCATTTTTACATTTGAAGAAACAGGCAGCCAGAGGTATGCTTAAGGTCATAAAATAAGTAAACTTCTAAGGCCAGTAAACTGAGATCTCCTTGACTGCAATCCTAACACTAAATCCAGTCAACCAGGGTGGTACCCACTCTTAGCACAGATGGAGGCCCAAGTGCTTAATTAAGTACTCCCATCCCAAAGATAATTCTTTCCCATCATCCTTGTTCAGGCCTGGGTAAGGGAGGAACTAGTTTACACAGAAACGATGAGTTAATTACTAAAAGGAATGAAAGCAAGGGAAAGAAGAAATCCTCATGAAAATGTTTCTTAGGCATTCCTTTTCAGAGTACTTTGGAAAACCCTTCTGATTTCTTCTTGACCTGGAGATCAATGGCCTAAGGACTGAAAACAATTATTAGGCAGCCTAGAAGAGAGGGGCAGGTGTACAGGTAGAAAACAAACCAAACAATAATGGCTACTTGGAGTACTGAACTGTAGTTTTGTCCCAACTAGTTACTCCTAGCCTCTTAGCCTCACCTTGTCTAATCCTGGTGGTCTGAGAGAATAGACAGCCAGTGATAAAGGAAAATGTACAATAAGAAATCAAAGGTAAATTTGTAATGCAGTATTTTGAAAAAAAAAATATATATATATACTGACACTTAAAAAGCAACAAATCCTGCTAAGTCAAGCCTAAAATTTAGAGATAAGAATTATATATTCTGTAAAAGGAAAGAATTCAAACCATTCTTTCCAGAGATACTAGTAGAAATATAACTGGTAATTTTAAGGCAAACTTCACAAAATGTTCATTGGATCAAGCAGCTAAAATATGCCTTTGAATAAACTTTTTTTTTTTTTTTTGCTAAGGCAGTTGGGTTTAAGTGACTTGCCCTGGGTCATCTAGGAAGTATTAAGTGTCTGAGGTGAAATGTGAACTCAGGTCCTCCTGACTTCAAGGCAGGTGCTCTATCCACTGCACCACCTAGGTGTCCTATAAACTTTTAAACATGACTAATATGGAAATGTTTTATACAACTTCACATGTATAATGAGTATTATATTGCTTACCTTCTCAATTGTGGAGGAGGGACTATAGGAAGAGAATTTGTAAATAAATATTTTTTTTAAAATTAATGTTAAAAATAAAAGTTTAAAAAGGAATTGAAAATAGCAATAAAAATAAAATACTTCCTAAAAGAAAGCTTTTAAAGACAAACTACTTTGGGGATTGGGACCCTAAAACATAAGATATAATGAGGGAACATATCCTGAGGTTCTGCCTTACAGGTGGGGAGGGGGGGAATGACAATATTTCAAGGCTGCTTTCAGAGCAGATGGAGCAGAGTAAAGGTAACAGAGGAGGCTTGGGGAAAAGTTCACTTAGGATGCAGTCACAGTGAAAAGGAAGCATATTTTGTAGTTTCCTATTTAACTAATTATTCTCAGCTCATTTGTTTCCATACTGTTGAAGGAAATCTAAATTTTGATGTGATGAAAAACTGAAATAGAAAATGGGGCCACTAATTGGTAGTAAGGATGACTACAGGCTGTATGTTGATAATCTTAAAATTATATTATCTTTTTGTTTTATTGTATTTTTATTTATTTTTGAATATTTCCCAGTTCCATTTGAATCTGATAGCCTCCAGAGTATTGGGAATCACATAAGTTCATAGGTGGAATTGACAAACTTTTCTTGTAAAGGACCAGATTATAGATGTTTTAGGCATTGTAGGCCAACATGGCAAATTTATGATACATGGATACAAACATTATAAGAGAGAATACAATTTTTCACATATTTTTGTTGATGGAATTGAAAACATAATTATGATAAGGTCAAGATTTTTTGTAATACAGATCCCCTAATGAGAAAATGGCATGGCACTCAAGACCTTTGTCATTGGGATTTGTAGTGCATCAAGCAGTAGTGAGAAACATTGTGATTCACCCAGTTAGAAAGCAGCCATATACAACATGTAAACAAAAGAATATGATTAATTCTAAAAGAACTATCTTTAAAGACATTGAAATTAAAATTTCATGTAATTTACATATCACAAAATTTATCATTTTTATTTTTTCAACCATTTATAAATGTGAAAACCATTCTTAACTCCTGAGACTTAAAAAAGTTGCTGGACTCTGGGGCAATACCCTCTTCACTTTACCCTAATTATGGCTTTGCTTCCAGTGCTTTTCATGTACTCCCTATGGTGCTCTTGAATTTTCTAACACTATTATCTAAAATGTGCAAAAACAAAAATGCTAAATCATGGCCTCTGAAGACTGGGTGGGAAAACTGACATCTTGACAACTAAGTGGTACTGAACCTGAACTCGGGAAGACCTGAACTCAAATTCAGCCTCAGACACTTTCCTAGGTACATGACTGGGAAAGTTATTTTAACATTTAATTTCCGATTGCCTCTATCTCTTCCTCTGTAAAATGGAGATAATAATAGCATCCAATTTCCAGTGTTGTAAGGATAAAATGAGAGTATTTGTAAAGCATTTTGCAAATCTTAAAGTGCTATTATAAATGCTAGTTGTTACTAGTACAACTATTACTTAGCTTAAAAAGAGAAGGGTGGAGGTGGGAGGCAAGTGTTTATTCCCTCCTACAAGGAATGCTTATTCTTCACTGTAGAAAGTGAATCAAGCTTAGAAAAATTCACTTCAGCATCCCAAGGGCCTCCCCTATATTGGAAGGATAGATTAAAATAAAAGTGGTAGTTGTATCTCTATTTGCAAATAGTTTTTCAATTCAGACTGTCAAGTCCATTTAGAGGTATAGCTCCCCTCAAATAACAAATAAATAAAACTTATAGAAAGCTCTTTAGATCAGTCAAACCATCCCCCTGCCTTTGCATAAAATTATACTTAAATGATCAGAAAGGTAGTGTGCTCTTCAAAAATTGACACACATTTTGCCAGACCTATACCCTGCCTAGAAGCAAAATTATAACATCCATCTACTGCCCCCTGCTACAATCCTTATCCATGTCTGGAATTGTCTTCTGCAGAAGCAAAAACATCTATTTCCCATGAGGGGGGTTCAAAACCCTTTCATATGTAACTGATGAGTTCCTATACTTCAAAAGCTGGAGAAGTTGGCATATGAAATCATTCTGCAGCTGGTGCCATTCAGTTAGAATTTATTAAGCACCCACAGAGTGCATGACACTATATAATATACTAATTAATCAGATCATTAGAAGGCTCTTAAAAAAGAAGACATATGTGCCTTGTGGAGGTGGGGGGAACCCCAAGACGTGTTCTAGCTGTTGATCTGTTTTATCACTTTTTAAAAAAAAAAAAAAGTAATTTTAAAGTAATGCTTTTTTCCCCCCATAGAACCAAATCAGTCTTTGAGTTGAAAGAGTCCCCAGTAGCCATATAGGTCCCAATGTCTTTCCTAAACTCTGGAGCCCAGACCCAACCATTAAATATATATATCCTTGCCAGAACAGAGTTTTGGGTGGTGTTCAATCACATCTGATTCTGTGTTGCCATTTGGGATTTTCTTGGCAAGGATACTGGAGAGGTTTGTCATTTCTTTCTCCAGCTCATTTTTTTTTCCAAATGAGAAACTGAGACAGAAATGGAACAAAATGTTATAAATGATAGAAATACTATCTTTTTCTTCATATACCTAACACTTTACCTACTGCCTGGCACATTTTTTGTTGTTTCATTCCTGCCTGGCTCTTGGTGACTTCATTTGGGAGTTTCTTGGCAAAGATACAGGAGTGATTTACTATTTCCTTCTCTAGTTCATTTTACAGATGAAAAAATTGAGGCAGTGATTTGCCCAGAGTTATACAGCAAGTAAATGTTTAAAACCAAATTTGAACTCAGGAAGATAATTCAGCAGACTCTGGACCCAGCATTCAATCCACTGTGCCACCTAACTGCTGGCACATAATAGGTGCTTAATAAATGCTAGTTGGCATTAATTGAACAACAATAATATTGAACACTTATTATGATTAGAGTTCTTCAAAAGGAAAGTGGACTGCCTCCAGAAGCAGTGGGTTCCCCCTTCCTTCAGGTCCACTAGCAAAAGCTAGATGAGTATTTGCTAGATCTGTACCAGAATATACAGATTGTAAATTTATATCTTTTTAGGATTGTATTAGACCATAGGACCTCAGATGTAGCTTCTAATTCTGAATTCTATGACTCCATCTTTGAACATATTCACTTAACCTGGAAATTCTCTTCACTTGCAGGCAATCTGCTTTACCAGTTTAACTCAGCTACAGGCCTATGGCTGAAACTGACTGACAGGTTGGACATAGCTCCTCCCAGGACAGAAATATCATACTGTCACCATGGAAACCAATCCTGCTGAACATAATAATAAATTACAGACAGACCAATTCTACCAGAAAGAGGCCATGTTAGAGTTGGCTCTATGGCCCATGGTAGCATTTGGCTTGTGATGATAGCACATGTCCTAAGCATATAATAGGTGTTCAATAAACACTTGTTGAATAACCATCTGAGCTAGAAAAGAAAAGCTATTTTCTTAGAATCCACTTTCATAATTTCTAAAATTCTATGGATCTAATTCATACTATTATGAAAATAATCATGCTTAGTCATAGATCTAGTCACATTCCCTGTGTAAAAAGGTCTCCAGTGGTTCCATATTACTTTCTGAGTAAAGTTTATAATCCTCTGCTTGGCATAAAAGACCTTCCATCATTCAGCACAACCTTCTATCAGTCCCCTCTACATTCTCAATGCCTCATCCAAACCAGGAAGTACATCATGCTTCTTTGGCATCTTTGTTCAGGTTGTTTTCCTGTTCCAACATTGCCCTCCACAGAGAGGATAATTCCAAGGGGATATGGAGAATTAGGGGGTGTTAGACAAATGCATAGGATGTATTTAAAGGGGATTCAGAAGTGTGAAAATGAGTGTTTCCATCTGGGAATTCCAACTCAGATCCTCATTATGATTCTAAACTGGTTCCAAATCTGAGATTCTCAGATTGTCTTTGGTTCATCTTGTTTGATCAAATAACAATTAATTAGAAAGTATTTATTAAGCAACTACCACGTGCTAGCAATATGTAAGTATGTATACACACACACACACACACACACACACACACTCACACACACTCACTACAAAGTAATTTTTGTGGTGATGACAGTAGCAGTTGAAGAGATCCAAAAGGATTCTAATTCTAAAAAAGCTGAGCTTTAAAGTAATCAATTAATTTCTGTAACTATCAGTGAGCAAAGCATATATTCTATGCAGGGGACATAGACAGCACAAAAACACTGAGAAAAGAAAGCAATATTATGGGAATAACAGAAAGATCTAGTTGCAACATAGAGTGAATGAAATGGGGAAATGTATGATAAATCTAGGAAAGACAGGTTGTCAATGTGAAAGGAATTTGTATTTGATGCTCAAGGTATGTAGTTCTGGGTTCTGTTTTGAATATGATGAGTTTGAGATGTCTATGAATATCTAGTTCCAAATATCTGATAGGCCATTGGTAATGTGGAATTGGAGCTAGAGAGACTAGAGCTAGAAATATAGTCCTGCAAATCATCACATAGAAGTAATAATTAAAAGCAAGGAAGCAGGTGAGGGCACTGTGAGAGTACAGAGAGAAAGAAGCATAGGCTTGGGACATTTCCACTACTGAGGCCATGACATGAATCATGATCACAAGGACACTAAGAGGGAGTCAGCTAGATAGAAGAAGGTTTTGTCCAACCCTCCCCCCACCCAAAAAAAAAATCCAGAGAAGAGATAGGAAAGAAGAGAGAAGGTCATCAACAGTTATAAATGCAGCAGAGGGACCTAAATATGAGGGAACAAGGCTGTCAGATTTGGCGTAAGAGACCACTGGTACCTTGGAGAGTTCAGCAGCAGTTAAGTGATTGGAGGAGTTCAACTGGGAAAAGGAAAAGAGAGGATCATGATCTGAGGGTCAAGTCAGGACATTCTAAGCATGGGGAGCCCCCAGTGTTTTGCAAAGCAGCAGAGAAAGAACTAGCAGAGATTTCCTTCTAATGAGCCTTTTTATACTACTATCAATATGTCTGTGCCTCATTACTACAGACTGAAAACCATGGTTGAATCCTTGTATCCATGAATCTACCAAACTGCGGCAAAGTCCCTACTTGTTTACAAAATACGACATTCTGCAGATGAAATCTGCGCCAAACAATTGTGTGCAGTGATTTGATTGTGCAGCAGGCGGCGATCTTGCCTCACATTTAAGCTTTGCTTTTAGTAACTGCAATGTATAGCTAGTTTCAACCAGTTTTTAAGGAACCTTTATCATTCTAAGCAGGTGAAAATCAAATAACAAGATCCTACGCAATGTCTTAAATTGTTTCTCAGTTTTTAAGAGGCCCCTGCTTTTTAAAGATTGCCTTTTTTTTTTTTTCAATCAGATTTGGTATAATGCTTTTATTGAATGTACTCTGACGTATTTTAGAGTGCTGAGGGGATGGGGGCAAAATGAGAGACTGTTTTTCTGCACCATATTATGTTTCCTACTTGACAAGCCAGGATATTAAAGCACAGCAGGGTATATTGATTAAATCTGGAAACACCAAAGTCATATGGTGAAAGTAAAATTCACATCCTATTTATTTGACAGGATCTAAAAAAATTATGATTATAATGAATCGATGCCAAAAACCAGATGAAGAGAAATAAAACTATGTAATAGAAGTGATAAGGAGTTTGGAGACAGGCTAAAGTAGGAATAGCAAAAGCTAATTAATTTAATATTGACTAATTTATAAGTGTCAAAAAAGGAAGCACTTGTTATTCCTAGGTAACTAGCAGAGATTGACCACTTCTCAAGAGGAAGGAGCCCATTTTAAATAATATTCTTAGAATAGGCCTTCTCCTCCCCCCCAAAACACAGAATCTTGCAAAATCTCTGAGTTAGAAGGCACCTCAGAGACCATGCAGTCCCATATGAACCCCCTCTACATATTAACAACTGGACTTTGATTTTTACATCTGTCTGCAGTGAGGAACCCACCATTTTTTAAAGGGAGCCCATTTTTGCTTTTAGAGAATGAGTTAGCAAGTTTTGTTGTTTTGGTTTTTTTTTTTCCTTATATAAAACATATAAAACTGTATTCTGCCTCTGCAACTTTCCCCCAATCATTCTGCCTTCTGGGGCCAAAAAGGACAAATCTAATCCCTTTTCCATCTGACAGTCTTTGAAATTGTAATATATTTATTACAATCACGGCTGTTCTCTAGAAAACAGTGATGCTAACAATCTGTAGATGATGTAATTAAAGAAAAATAAGTATAACTTAATACCTCTCAGATTGGTTAAGATAACAGGAAAAGATAATGACAGATATTGGAGGGGATATGGGAAAACTGGGACACTAACTGGAGTTGTGAACTGATCCAACCATTCTGGAGATCAATTTGGAACAATGCCCAAAGGGTTGCGCATACCCTTTGATCCAGCAATGTCTCTACTGAGTCTTTTGCTCAAAGAGATAAAAAAGGGAAAAGGACCCATGTGTGCAACAATTTTTGTAGTGGCAAGAAACTGGAAACTGAGTGGATGCCCATCAGTAGAGGCGTGGCTAAATAAGTTATGTTATATGAATGCTATGAAATATTATTTTTCTATAAGGAATGATGAGCAGGCTGATTTCAGAAAAGCCTGGAAAGATTTATATGAACTCATTTAAGAGTTTTTTTTTAATTTTATTTTTTTCCAATTACATGTTCAACATTCATTTTTGTAAGATTTTTGGATTCCAAATTTTTTCTCCTCTCCTTTTCTTCCTTCTCCCCTCCCCAAGATATTAAGCAATCTGATATAGGTTATACATGTACAATTATGTTAAACATATTTTCATATTAGTCCTGTTGTGAAAGAAAAATCAGAACAAAAGGAAAAAAACCCATAAAAGGAAAAATAATGAAAACGAATGCAGATCAAAACCTATTTCCATAGTTCTTTCTCAGGATATGCATGGCATTTCCTATCACAAGGTTATTGGAATTGTCTTGGATCACTATATTGCTGAGAAGAGCTAAGCCTATCATAGCTAATCATCACACAATCTTGCTGTTACTATGTACAATGTTCTCCTGGTTCTGTCCACTTCACTCAGCAGCAACTCATGTAAATCTTTCCAGGTTTTGATGACAGATTTCAAGGTCCAGCTTACCCAAATTCAGAGAGACTTTTCTAAAGAGCAATACATTTGTTTGGTCTTAGCAAATCATGAAGCTGAGCTAATCAGAAGTGAGCTGTACCCATAAAAGCAAAACCATGGATCTTTGGAGTATTAAAACATATAATCTGGTACAGCAATCATTGTAATATGGACCAGGGGTGGAAAAAACACTGCCAGCAAGGTAGAAGAAGATTAAAATTTAGGAAATATTTAACAAAACAAAATTTTTAAAAATATAGGTGGCTTAATAAGTGGTTTTCTAAGTCAATATGGTGCTTGCAAGGATCCTTATGTATAATTTGTGGCCTTATTTCTATTTGAGTGTGATACTATTGATGTAAATCAGAATAAAGGAAAATGCTTTAACACCTACCATTAGTATTAGAAATAGGAAAATCTCCAAACTATAATCTCATTTTACAAATGAGGAAATTAAGGCCCAGAGATAGGAAGTAGCTTGACTATATATAACACACAGGGGAAGGGAATGATTTATTGGCTAATTTATTATTTTCAGCACCTTCAAATTATATTTAATTGTGCAGGCTTGTGCTCTTATAAACTATAAAGATTCTGTTGGGAAATAAAGATAATAATGTCCTTTCTATTTGTAACCATTGCATGATTTCCTTTAATATAGATGTCAAGACATAGGAGCTAGCAGTTGAAGGGCCTGGAAAGCTTTTTGTAAGACTTGTTGACAATTCATTTGCATCTGTTTCTCTTCTGATTACAGTGGGAGAAACTACAGATGACAACAAGTGAGAGGAGGAAAATAGTCTGCTCTGTTACATTCCACATTATTGCTATCACCTGTGTCGTGTGGTCATTGTACGTGTTAATAGATCGGACTGCTGAGGAAATCAAGCAAGGCAATGACAATGGTAAGGCAGAGTCTTTCTTTCTCTACTGGTAAATTCATGCACATAATTATTACAGTGCCTGTTGATACCCTCTTTGAGAATTACTACTCAGGGTCAAGGAGTGTGGTCTGCAACCACAATGACAGCTTATGAGCCCTCACCCATGTGATAAATTTTTAAAAATTGAAGAACACAAGGAGTTCAAAGGAAAGACATTTAATGAAATGTCATAGTAAGCAATGACTTGCCATAGACCTAAATCACACACTCCCACAAATACACAGACTGGCAAAAGGGTAATTTGGTCTTTCTTAGGGAATACAAGTAGAGAAATACATACATAAAGAGCTCTTAGCCAAGGTACATGAGTGAAGGGGTGAATCATGGCTTCAATGATGTCTTTTGGTATTCCTCCTTCCTCTCCTCTTCCCATCCTGTCAGCAGAAGACTTTTTT
Source organism: Myrmecobius fasciatus (assembly GCA_023553655.1). NCBI lineage: Eukaryota > Metazoa > Chordata > Mammalia > Dasyuromorphia > Myrmecobiidae > Myrmecobius > Myrmecobius fasciatus. The sequence continues at coordinate 7,067 of JAJPUD010020539.1, read as the reverse complement.
TCATTCTTTAATAAGACAAACAGAGGCAATTTTTCATGAGTTCCTTCATTTCAGCTACATGTTAAAACTCTTTGATGTCATTACTGTTTCCCTCTTTCTTTATTCCAGTCTCCAATAAAGAGGTGGTTCTTTTTCTCATCATAGTTGTCATCATCATCATCATCATCATCATCATCATACTTCTAACTTGCATTCCCTTCCCTCCCATCTCCTCGAGCCCCAGTCTGTCTTCAGCCTCTTGTCTTCCATTTCTTCTCTACCAGTTTTTCCCCTACTGACTACAGACACAACTAATTCTTCTTCACTCTTTTAAAACAAAACAAAACAAACAGAAAAAAACCCTCTCATTGTAACTTATCATTATCTCTATTCTTTGTGACCTTTTTTAGCTGAGTTCTTTTAAAAAGCTATCACATTTGATATCACATCCTCTCCTCTTGCAAACTTTTTTGACATTATTATTCCTCCAAAGTTACCAGTGATCTTTTAATTGCTGAAACCAATGATTTTGTCTCAGTCCTCATCCATTTTGACTTTTCTGTAGCATTTAACACTATTGACACCTCTGTTTTCCTGGATATTCTCTCCTTTTGAGGATTCTATGACATTCTGTTATTCTTATCATCCACATCCTGCCCCACACTGTGGATATATTCTAAGAATCATTACTAGACCACCTTTTCCTCTCTCTCCTCACTCTTAATGACCTGCCATAGGCTTCATTTCTGCCTGTATATAGATAACTCTCAGGTATTTAAATCTATCCCTGAATTCCACTGTTGTTATTCAGTTATGTATGACTCTTTATGACCCCATTTGGCATTTTTTTCTTGGCAAAGAAAGTAGAGTAATTTGCTATTTGCTTCTCCAGTTCATTTCATCTGCCAGCAAACATCAGAGGCTAGATTTGAACTCATGAAGATGTTTTCTTGATTCCAAGCCCAGTGCTCCACTCACTGTGCCATCTAGTTGCCCTGAGCTCCACTGCCACAATTCAAATTGAATAGGCATCTAAAGATCAATATTTCTGAAATAGAACTCATCATTTTTCCCCACAAATCTACCCCTCTTCTCAACTTCTCTATTTCTGTTGACAGCACTATCACTCTTCCAGTCTATTGGGTTCAAAACTTTGGCATTATTTTTCATTACTCATTCTTCCTTAATTCACACTGAATCAGTTGTTGTCTTGTTGATTCTACCTCCATATTTCTCTATTCCATCCCCTTTACTCTTCTCATATAGCCACTATCCTAATTAGGGCCCTCAACACCTCTGACCTAGTCTATGCAATAGCTTCTTAATTGTCTCCCTGCTTGAAGGTTCTTGCTCCATCCCCAATCTAATCCCACATCCAGCTGCTGCCAGAGATTTTCTGGTTGATTGTCACTTCTTTGTTTGGTAAAATGCAATGGCTTCTTATTCTAGGAACAAATACTGGCACATAAAGATTTTAACCACCTGGCTACCACTTTTTAGGCTTATTATATATTTCTCTACATCACTCAGTAGCCTAATCAAACTGGCCTTTTTACTATTCCTCTCACATAAAATTATATTTCCCATCTCTATATCTTTGCAAAGATTATTCCCCATGCCTAGAATTCGATCTTTCTGCCTCTTGGAATCAGTAATTTCTTTTATGAAGTCCAGCTGAAATGCTACTGCCATCTCATTTCCTGATTTCCCTAGCTGCTAAGTGTCTTTATCTCCCACAATTATCTTGATTCATTTTGTACATATTTATATGCAGTTGAGTTGTATCCCCCTACAGAACATAAGCTCCTTGAAGGTAAAACTAGTCCAGAAGATAAGGTCAAAGCCTCATGGCTTCTGAATCATAGCCCTTATTTTTCATATGCAGACATAGCCAATCCAAAGCCCCCAAAGGTCTTAACTGTGTTCCCTTAAAGATAGGAAAGAAGTGAGAAGAGAATAACCGTCTAATCTGTGCCTGACTTGATCACCAACTTCTACTTTTAACTCTAGAAAGAGCACCGAATTCAGAATAAAAGAACTTAGGGTTAAATACTGCCCCTAAAAGACTAAACCCAGTATCACATGGAACTAGTAGGCACTAGAAATAGAATTTGAACCCAGATCCTCTGATTCTAGCATTATTCCATTGTACTGACATGATGCTTTTCTTTAAAGTGGTGATCATTTTAAAGGAACATTCTACTAAAGCCATATTATTTTTTAAAAGGCAGGAAAGACATAACTTAATAGTCTCTCTTCCATTATTACCGTTTAAGCTGTTCTTATATAACCTGATGGAATGTTTCAATTCCATAGTAGCTTATTGCAGCTGCATTATAAAAAACTGAAATCTTACCAGCAGATGGGAAATTCTATACTTCGGCTTTATAAAACATCGCATGTGCATTTTCTTCTGAAGGTGACCCATAGCATAGAGCCAAGCTGGAGTTTCCATGGCCTCTCAAACCTGTTCTTACTGAAGAATAAAAGGAACAGATCTTGGGATGGAGGTAGTAGACAGGAGGCTTGGGTGAATCCAAAAGCCAAAATTCCATGATGAGACTTTTCAATGTATACCCCAAATTGTAGTACCTAGAATAGGTTTCCACCTTGAAGAAAAAAAAAATCAAATCTACCTTCCTTCTCCCCTCCCCCCCAAAAAAAAGACTTTTACTGTTAGCTTATTTATCTCTCGTTTTTCTGCAAGTAAAAAAATAACAGTCTGCCCTCTTGGTGGCAGTAACACATGCTAGCTTGTGTCCTAGGCATTAAAAAAAAAGAATCTTATTGATGTTGGTACCATGTGAATGAAAGCAGCTCCTTTCAGAGCTGAAGGCTCTGACAGCAGCCTTTTGTAAATGCTAGTGAGCTCTTATCACTCTCTGAACAAAATGAACCTTTCCAATTCTATCACATGAACTTTAGGTCTAGATAGGGATAGAAATCCTTCATTAGCCTCTATGCCTAAGAAAAATAGTTATTCCTGGGTGATTTGAAGACAGCAGCCCTAGGTTTCCAGATCTGCCTCAACCAGTTGCTTATAATATAGATTTGGTTGTTTTGTTTTGTTTTGTTTTGTTTTGTTTTTCCCTCAGCAAAATGAGAGTTCCTCTAAACACCAAAGGCTCATCATACATAAAATGAATTGGGAAGAATTTAGATCATGATTCCTAAGCAGCTCCTTGTAGATGCTTCTCCAAATATTTTGATTATTTTGGGAGGGCCTGCATTACCTATTTGCTGGTGAGCCATCTTGAAACTATTCCTTGCTTGTTACATAACTAGATCCTATCTTCCCCTGCCTTTATAATGCCAACTCCTTGAAGATAGTGACTTCTGGTAGATAAAAAAGAAAATTTGTGCAATGGTTTCCCACTGGGGGAAAAAACAAAACAAAAAATAAATGAAATCTTGTGAGCTTGCCTTTTGTATTTGAGTCCTTGTTAGCACAGTGCCAGATATCTAGTAACCTAATGCTTAATAAATGCTTTTTCATTAATTTATTCACCTATGCCTTTGGTCACATTCATCCTTATACCTATCTAAAACTTCCTCACCCAAACATCAATTAAATTCCTACTCACCTTTTAAAGTCCAGCTCAAACACTGTCTCCTTCAGGAAGTGCTCCTTGTCTGCCCCCCCATCTCACAGAACACAAAGCAGGTTTGCATATGCTTATACAATATTATATATGGTAATTATTTCTATTTATGCAATATCTCCCTTTACTAATTCCAGGAAATTTAGGGGTCTTGTAATGTGTCCTGCACATAGTGAGTACCAGATGTTTGCTGGATTTAAAAACCAAAGAGAAATTGTATGGGATCTGTCATTGCTGATAGAGAAGAAAAGCTTGAATGTTTTCTTATTGAAAGAAAGGCTCATGTCTCCCTCTTTGCCTCTCTTCTATTACCTAACTTCTTTAATGTTTTCTTGCTATTCAACCACAGGTGGTATGAGCAAAGGATGAACTGCGTTAAGCTTACTGAACACTCTAGGGAATCTGAACCCCAGATCTCTCTTCATCCTACTGTTCCTTGACTTTCTGGACACCTCTGCCTTTTCTGTAGGAATAATTATTATTGAGGCCTCCTTACTCCTCTCAGCAATGTCCACTAGGAACAAAGGGTCAATGTTTCATGCCCTCTTACAACTCTAACCTGATGACAGGCAAAATTTCATTAGGAGATAATGAAATGAGTGAGGATGGCAGTATTTTTCAGTGTCCAATTTGGATTTGCTATTCTATGGCCTCCTTTTGTTTTGCTTTTTAGCTTCCAGGCCTGAGCTTAACTCTCTGGATCTGTAAGCTTTGTTTCAGAATACTCATTTCTGCCTATTGCAATGGGGACAGTGAATCCAGACCGGGTTCTGCTGATTGGCTGTCAGTGAGTTACTATCCAGTTTCAGAGAAAAAATGTTTCCTGATTGGATTTCAAGAAGCCAGGTTTTTATCCTATCATATGTTTAATCTCTAATTCCATGTAGACAAATTATATTAGAGGTTTTCAGGGAAGGATAGTCTGAGCCCAACCGCCTGCTTCCATACAAATGATATCAAGGGAAGGTTTTTCTCTTCCCATGATTGCCCAAGGCTTGTTACTATGAGAAGCATAGCACTTATCAGGTTTCACAAATGGCTGTGGCCACTGGTGCTTAGACTGAGCCTTCTGCCTCTGGAAGTCTGCCCAATTCATGGAAAACTTGAGATAGGTTTTTAAAACTCTTTCGATACGTAAGAATTATTCCTAGTAGGCCACTGATGCACCAGTTTTTCCTATACTTAGTGTGTCAGACAGAGAGAAGATCACAGGCCCAGGAGTGAAAGACAAAGAGGAACATAGGCAGATGCTATTTGTGAAAGGAGAGGCTTTTTATTTGGGGAGAAGGGGAGTGCTGCTAAAGGACTTTACCTTTACCTTTGACTTCTCTCTCCTCCCATTCTCACTCATTAAATCACAGGACACAAATCATTCCAACAGTTATTGCATATTTCATGCCTTAGCATGGTCAACATTTTAATCTGGTCACTGGAATGTGGGCTGCAGAGCTGACCCTTCTGATCAGCATTGAGGAAACAGGTCTACAGGAATCTGCACAAAATCAGTACCCTCCCATGATGCTTTTTCAGTATACAGGCCAAGTTGAAGATCAGGACCAAAAGTGGAAAAGGAGAGATTCAGATAGAATGCTTCATGATGTTGAAGAGGAATAGACTATTTGCAACTGTAAGAAGCCCATAAGAATACATAAAAGATAAGTTCCTAGAGCTGAACCTTGAAAGGAAGAATTCTGAAAGGCAGAAATGGACAAAGTGTAGAAATTTGTATTGATATACAGAGATGGCCATGTCCTGATGATTGTGGAAGCTTGCTGGTACTGTAGTTTAGAATATCATGCACATGATGGCAAGCAAGTGGTCATAGCATTTGGAGGTGCAAGGTATCATGGATGCCATTGTGTCTGATACTTTTCTTTTACCAATCCAGAATAGCAAAGCTGGATGTCAAAGTACTATTTCTATCATTTTTACTACTCAGCAATACCCAAATAGTCCAATTTTGTCCATTATTAATATCAGAACCCTCAGTTAAGTTGTAATGTGGGTTTCTACCTCCCACCATGGCAATGCAAGGAGATATGGTATGATAGAAAGAACTTCCAAGTACTAGTCCTGACAAAACCCCTTTGCCAATAACAATGTGACATAGGGAAAGTAGCCTCAGTTTCATGATTTGTCAAGTAAGAGTTATACTGATCTCTCAAGTTCTTTGATATATAGATAGCAACCAGTCCCCTAAAAGAAATGTTCTTCTGGATTATAGTCACTTCCCTTCTCCAACTGATTTTGTCTATTCCACTGCCAGATTAATATTACCATTTAATTCTGATACTTTGATTGCGTTTTTGATGGCTACCTCTTGGCTACTGCATAAAATCATAAGATCATGGGAGTTCGAACTTTGATTAAAAAAATAAAAGACTTGGATAAAATTAAACAAGTACATGTCAGAGTCAAGATTCGAACTTCTGATTTCAATCGACTACCACATTGATGCTCAAGATGTGGCTTAGCATTTTAAATCTTCTGTAATCTGGCCTCAATTTACCTTTCTTATAGTATGTAGTACCTGAGGTACAGTGAGTACTTTATTGTCTCCTAAAAGCATTATGAAACCCAAATCTGTGCTTTTAAAGCCTCTGGAAATCCAGCTTAAGCTTACCATTCAAGCCATTTCTCATTATTTACCTTCATGTCCTCTATCTTCCAGCCAAATAAGTGTGCTGTTCCTTAAACTGGACATTCCATACCCTTTGCAGGGCTGTCTCCCATGTTTAGTGTCAGACATACCTTTGCCTTCTGTCTTCCTTGGGTTACGTGCCACTGCCTATTCAAAGTCTTAATGACCATAGTTGTTGGTGGTAGGAGCTAGACTTGGGATTTCATTAGGGTTGAGAATGCCCAGATGAGGAAATTACCTTAATAATTCAAGGAATCACCTTTTCTGAAACTTTCATGAGGTAAGGTTAAGACAGAGAAGAAGATTGTGAATTTCAGAGACAGGAAGAACTATTTTAAAAAACAAGAAATAGGTCTGGAAATAGGATGGATTATAGAGAAAAAATTAGTTCTCTTTTGGACAATGAACTGGGAGCTCCTTGTGAGAGCAGAGATTGCTTTTTGCCCTTCCTTATATCCTCAGTGTTTGGCACATAGCTTTTCTACTTATTAAATACCTACTATCAAATATTCCCGAGTGCTACTGAAGCAGATTAAAATATAACTGGGAAATATTTAAGAAAATACATAAAAATACAATAAAACACAGAATTAATAAGTGGCGGCCTGCAGAGGTTTGTCTGAACCACCCAAAGGGTAGCTGGTGATGTAGCACTAGGGATCAGGAGACTTGTATTGGATGTATACATCTGGGAATAAACTGCATAGATAATAAGAAAAAAGGAGCCCAGGACAAAACCATAGGATACAGTGACAGTTAGGGGGTGATAATGGCAGACCATCAAAGGTGACAGAAAAGAAGTTGGTTGTAGGAGCAACAAAAGCAAGAGCAATATTCAAAGAAGC
>JAJPUD010020538.1:0-24521 GCA_023553655.1 Myrmecobius fasciatus | reverse complement strand
ATATGTTAGACATAATATTGTATTCTATTATATCATGTTATATATATATATGTACATATATATATAATAGCAGAGCATAGTATCTTGTGTTATATATGGCTATATTGTATTATAATAGTTTAATATCATTATCTATTATGTCATATTTGGTATATCATACCATATCATAACTATGTTAAATAATATCATCCTAAAGCAACTGTAGCATATGTTAGACATAATATTGTATTCCATTATGTCATGTTATATATATATATATATATATGTATATATATAAAATAGCAGAGCATAGTGTCTTGTATTACATATGGCTATATTGTATTATAATAGGTTAATTTAATTATCTATTGTGTCATATTTGGTATATCATATCATATCATATAGCTATGTTAAATAATATCATCCTAAAGCAACTGGAGCATGTTAGACATAATATTGTATTCTAGTATGTCATGTTATATACATATATATATAATAGCACAGCATAGTGTCTTGTATTATATATGGCTATATTGTATTATAACAGTTTAATTTAATTATCTATTATGTCATATTTGGTATATCATAACTATGTTAAATAATATCATCCTAAAGCAACTGTAGCATATGTTAGACATAATATTGTATTCTATTATATCATGTTATATATATATATATATATGTACATATATATATAATAGCAGAGCATAGTATCTTGTGTTATATATGGCTATATTGTATTATAATAGTTTAATATCATTATCTATTATGTCATATTTGGTATATCATACCATATCATAACTATGTTAAATAATATCATCCTAAAGCAACTGTATCATATGTTAGACATAATATTGTATTCTAGTATGTCATGTTATATACATATATATACATAATAGCACAACATAGTATCTTGTATGATATATGGCCATTTTGTATGATAATAGTAAAATATAATTACCTCTTATGCCATGTTATATCATATCCCATGGAACTTTGGTCAAATCACCGGCCTTGTCAGAACCCTACACAAAATTTTAGGACTAGTTGCAGAGCCGCTGCCTGTCCGTGTGAATAGATAGATTAGATTCCTAGATCCATTCCTACAGGATCAGTAGACAGAAGGCCAGAAAGACCCGACTTCAAATCCAGCCTCCCATACTTGCTAATTATGTGACCCTGGGCAAGTACTTTACTGCCTCAGTTTCCTCATCTGTAAAATGGGGGTAATTATAACACCTACCTCCCAGGGTGGTTGTGAAGATCAAATGAGATCATGATTGGAAAGTGCTCAGCACAATGCCTGGCACCCAGTAAGTGCGATACAGATATGAGCTGTTGTTATTATTGCTGTTAAACAAGTTGGGAAACATGCATATGATGGAGAGGAATATCCTGGTGCTGAAACAAGAAATGTGGTGAAGGAAGAGAGGGCGGGAAGACTGCCATGATGCAAAGTGGAGATGCCACGGAGAACCGGGAAAACGCCAGAGTTGGGGACGGAAACAGAAAGACAGGCCCAAGAGCCCTACTGAGTGCTCTGCAATTATCCGCAGAGACCTGGGCCTACAAAACAAACAGAACAGAGCACTCACACCTCCCCTTCCTTGTGGAAGTGGGGCATCATGGGCCCTGAACACTGCACACATCATCACACTTGGTTGATATGTTGCTTAGTTTTGCTGCTCTGATTCCCCCCCCTTCTCTCCTCCTTCTTCTCCTCCTCTTCTTCCTCCTCCTTCTTTCTTCTTCTTCTTCTTCTTCTTCTCCTCTTTCTCCTTCTCCTCCTCCTCCTCCTCCTCCTCCTCATTCTCCTCTTCCTCTTCCTCCTCCTCCTTTCTCTGTCTGTCTGTCTGTCTGTCTGTCTCCCCCAGTGTGTGTGTCTCCTCTCTCTGTGTGTCTCTCTCCCTCCCTCCCTTCCTCCCTTTTTCTCTCTCTCTGTCTCCGTGTGTGTGTCTTTCTCTCTCTCTCTGTCTGTCTCTCTTGTCTCTATCTTTCTGTCTCCTCTCTCTGTCTCTGTCCCTGTCTATCTCTGTCTCTCTCTCTCTGTGTCTCTCTGTCTTTTTTTTTTCTTTCTCTCTCTCTGTCTCTCCCTCTCTCTTTTTTTCTCTTTCTCATAAAGGACAACTTTGTGGACAGGATATAGCCCGAAATGAAAGCGATAAGATATTTTTAAATTTGGGATATTTAATCTACTGTCCCATCCAAAGTAGACTATCCCTTCCTTGGCTTCCCTGGTAATGCAGAGATCTCCTGAGGAGATGCACTCCAGAATCACCAATTAAGCAGCCCCAGTGTGCCAGGTACTGTGCTAGGCTAGGAATACAAAGGCACGAAGCCCTCTCTGCCCTCAAGAAGCTTCTGTTCTATCACCAACAAGGCCAGACAGGGGAAGATCAAGGCCAGAGGGGGGCTCCAAACAGCTGGTGCAGCAGGTGTTCCGAAAAGGGGTTGGTGAAGTTGGGGAAACAGTCACCAAGCTGAGAAGGCAGGGACTTGCTCTGCAACTAGTCATGGTGGCCATATTCAGGGAAGGGGAGAGAAGGGCCCTCCAGGTTGGATTCATTAAAGCCTTTCTCTATAGAGTCCCAGCTTTAGTATCCTGCACATAGTAGGTACTTAATCAATATGGTTCAATGTTTTAAAATATTTATTATATTACTAAATGTTTATTGATCATTTCTTAAGAATCTAATGTATTATTTAACATGTATTGGACTACCTGCCACTCAGGGAAGGGGTGGGGAAAGGAGGGAAACATTTGGAACAGAAAGTTTTGCAAGGGTCATTGTGGAAAAATGACCCGTGCAGATGTTTTGTAAATAAAAAGCTTTAATAAAAAATTAAAATTAAAAAAAGAATCTAATGTATTCTGGCCATTGCTGAGTTCTGAGAGAGATAAAAAAATATGAAGAACCACAACATAGCATTTTCACTCTTTCGGTTGATGTTTGTTTACATTTTGTTTTCTTTCTCAGTTTTTTTTTTCTTTCTAGATCTGATTTTTCTTGTGCAGTAAGGTAACTGTATAAATATGTATACATATATTGGATTTATCTTATATTTTAATATATTTAATATGTATTGGACTACCTGCCATCTAGGGGAGGGGGTGGGGAGAAGGAGGGAAACATTTGGAACAAAAAGTTTTGCAAGGGTCAATGCTGAAAAATTACCCATGCAGATGTTTTGTAAATAAAAAGCTTATTAATTAAAAATTAAATTAAAATTAATTTTTTAAATGTGAAGAAAATGCAATTCCAACTTTCATGGAGGTATCCATCAGATAGGAAGAAAAGACACAAATGGAGATGTTTGCAATAGTAAGATCATGTAATAAAGACAGTAGAAAGCTATAGAGTTCTGTGTGAGGTCCAAGAAGAAGGTTCACTACTGACTGAAGAAATCAGGGAAGACTTCCTGAAAGAGATGACATTGGAGTCAGGCTTTAAAGTAATGGTAGGGATTCAGCAAGGAAAGAAGGGAAAGGAAGGCATTCCAGATATAGGGTACGCCCTAAGTAAAGCATGGGAGCTGGAGAAAACAAGCAGTTTGTGGATAGAGTCATCCAGTTTGGCTAAGCCATAGAATGTGTGAGACGATATAAGGCTGGAAAGTTAGAGTAGAATAAATTAAATCAGATGTTTTGCTCTCCAAGTCATTGGGCTCCAGCATACCCCAAAAGGTTTCCCAAGTTGCTCTGCTCTGGGACTTCACAGCAGCCCACCATCTGATCACTTATGCTAAGGGTGACATACAGAAAGCCAGTAGTTGGTTTGTAGAGGATGTGGGGGGGGGCGGCATAGGCTGGAGTTTGGCTCCAGGGGATTAGTGGGCAAATTCATTTATTCATCCATCACTCATTACTGACATGTGCAGGACTGGAGGAGATAAGAGTAATAAGCCAAGATTTCTTTTTTTTATGAAAGCTTTTTATTCGCAAAACATATACATGGGTAATTTTTCATCATTGACCCTTGCAAAGCTTTCTGTTCTAAATTTGCCCCTCAGTCCCCACCCTTCCCCTAGGCAAGAAGTCTAATACATGTTGATTATGTTAAAATACTTGACAAATCGAATATATGTATACATATTTCCACTTATCTTGCTGTACAAGAAAAATCAGATCTACAAGAAAAAAAAATCTGAGAAGGGAAACATAATGCGAGCAAATATCAATAGAGAGCGTGAAAACATTATGTTGTGGTCCACATTTCATATCCCTCTCTCTGGGTGTATATGGCTTTCTTCAGTGAACAATTGGAGGTGGTTTGAAACATTTCATTGTTGAAGAGAGCCATGTCCATCAGAATTGATCGTCATATAGTATTGTTGTTGCCATGAATAATGATCTCCTGGTTCTGCTTGTTTCACTCAGCATCAGTTCATGCAAGTCTCTCCAGGCCTCTCTGAAATCGTCCTCCTGGTCGTTTCTTACAGAACAATAATATTCCATAACATTCATATGCCATAATTTATTCAGCCACTCTCCAATTGATGGGCATCCATTCAGTTTCCAGTTTCTAGCCACTACAAAAAGGGCTGCCACAAACATTTTTGCACATGTGGGTCCCTTTCCTTCCTTTAAGATCTCTTTGGGATCATTAAGACAAGATTTCTGCCTCTGGAGAGCTTATAGTCTAATAAGGATCACAGGGCTTAGCACTAGAAATAACCTTAAAGATCATTTAATCCAAACCCCTCTTTTGACAGATGAGGAAACTGAGGCTCCACATTCTAGTAAGAGAAAGAATCAAGGGAGATCATTTTGGAGGCAGAGGTCAAATCTAGCCTCCGTCACTATCTTGTGATCTTAGGCAAATCACCCCTCTCTGCACCTCAGTTTACTCATCTATAAAACGAGGGGAACTGGATTAGTCTAGTCTCAAGTCCCCAATATATGTGTGGCCCCAATATATTCTTACTGACTCTCTTCCTCTTGTTCTTCTTTATTTCTTCCATTCTCTCTTTTTCTCTTTTCCTCCTTTTTGTTTTCCTCTCCCCTCTTCTTCCACCCCCTACCCTACTCTAGGTCTCTACATCCCTTTCATTCAGTGTGGCTTAGTCCTGCTAGTAGCCCTTGAGCCAAAGATGGGACGACTGGGACGACATGGGAAGAAAGATCTGTTCCCTCCTTCCCTCCAGAAGAGTTTGTATTTGTACCTTCATTTGATGGAATTGACTAAGAAAACTGGGATCCCAAAGGAGTTTAATGGGTACAAATGATGGGTCCAATCTAAGAAGAGATTTGGGATGGATAAATGGCAAGTGCTGGAGTTCAAAAAATCAATTACATAAACAAAGAAAGATGATAGAGATATGGCTGAATAATGATACATGTTAAAAGATCTGAGGGGCTTAGTGGGCTACAAGTTTAAAATGAATAAACAATGTAAGAGACTGCTCTCAAAAATTGCTACAAACATAGCTCTCATTAAGAGAAGCAGGATCCACAAAAAGTCTAACTGCCCTGGGTTAGATCCCACTTGGAGGATTGTGTTCAGGTCTGGTACAAACAGGAGAAAGGCAACTAGAATACTGAAGGGACTGGGGACCAGATGATCCTTGAAGTTCCTTCTAATTTTAAGTCCTATAATCAAAGAAAGGATTAATGAGCTGAAGAAACAGGAGACTTTTAGCCTGGAAAAGAGAAGACTTGGGCATATATATGACTTGTCTCTGAAGGGTTACCACTGTAAGATTTGTTCTTAAATTTAAGATAGGGAGATTTTTCTTTTTTCTTTCTTTTTCTTCTTCCCTCTTACCTTCCTTTCTTGTTTTCCTCCCTTTCCTTTCTTGTGCCCTTCTTCCTTCTTTCCTTTCCTTTCTTTCCTTCCTGCTTTCTTTTCCTTCCTTTCCTTTTCTTCCCTTCCTTCCTTTCCTTTCCTTTCTTTCTTCCTTTTTTCTTTCCTTTCCTTTCTTCCATCCTCCTTCCTTCATTTTCTTCCCTCAGTTCCTTCTTTTCCTTTCTTTCTCCCTCCCTCAATCCCTCCCTTCTTCTTTCCTTTCTTCTTTTTTTCTTACTAACAGAATTTTCCAAAAGCTAGAATAAGGGACCTCAATAGATAATGAGTTCCCCATCACTGGAGATCTTCAAGCAAAAGCTAAAGGACTGTGTATCAGAAATCCTGCAGAGGTATTGGTGTGGGCTGAACTAAGTTAGTCACAAGATCTATTTCAAAGCTGAGTTTTTGATGTCCCATAATTCTGTTGGCTGAGTTGAAAATAAATGGCAAAGAATAGAGAGACTCTTTCTCCCAAGTTGAGACTTGGCCACTCCGGTCACCTCGGAAGAGCTGATACTGGAGAAGGTGACCTCAAGCCACTGCTATCCCAAGAATCTGCCCTTTTTAGTTCCGCCAAAAGTCATCCGGACACTCACAGCTCTGACTGTGGCTAAAGCTTAACTCATCACTTCCCACCATTTGAAACAGCTTCTACTTGGGAAGTGGCCCCATTTTTCCCGTCACCCAGACTCAAAGTCTGAATCATCTTCTTTTTCCATTTAGAATTTGGGGACTGGAGTTGAAAGGAGTCTCAGGGGTCATCTAGTTTAATCCCCTTATTTCACCGATAAGAAAACTGAGACCCAGGAATGGGAAGGGATTTGTCCACGATCAGACAAGTAGTGAATTTCAGAAGTGAGATCTGAATCCAGATCCTCTGACTCCCAAGCTCTTTCCTCACCTCTTGACTCGGTGGCCAAGTCTTGCTGTTAGGGAGAGGGAGGAAGATTTGGAACAAAAAGTTTTGCAAAAGTGAATGTTGAAAATTACCCTTGCGTGTATTTGGAAAAATAAAATATTATTGGAAAAAAATAAATCCCAAAATAAACGAAAGAGTTCTGAGTTTGAATCCTGCCTCTCATACTTACTCATTGTGTGATCAAAGTCAAGTCATTTAGCCAGTCTGAGCCTCAGTTAAGGAAGTGAGAGATCACTAGAAAGAAGTCACTGGTCAAGGAAAAAGTCTCCTCACTGTGAATCAGAAAAGCAGAACATCTGGAGCAACAAGTGTTTATTAAGCACCTACTGTGTGCCAGGCACTAAACTAAGTGTTGAGGATGCCCCCCCCCAAAAAAAAAAACTATCCATGGCCTAAAGGGGGCTTACAATTCAATGCCTTCCCTGTAACATTTTCTTCAATTTATTCTGTACATTTCTTATCTGTAGATAAGAGGTCATCGTGAAATCCTTGAGGACAGGGATTGTCTTTTGCCTTTCTTTCTATCCCCTCACCTAGCACAGTGCCTGGCACATAGTAGGTGCTTAATAAATTCTTGTTGACTTAAACCTTAGAAATTATCTGACCCAGTACCTATTATAGATAGGGAACTGCGATTGGGAGAGGGACAATGACTTATCCAAAGTCACCTAGGGAGTCAGTGTCAGAATTGAGATTTGCAGTCCAGACCTCAAACTCTAAAACTAGATTCTTCTCCAGTGCACAGGATTGAACCTGGTTTTTGTAAGCCCAGAATCTGTAGGTTATCTATTTATCTATTCATCCATAGACTCATCCAACTATCTACATATCTCCCCATCTATCATTTATCCATCCATCCATCTATCCATCCATCCATCTAACATATTTCCATCCATCATTCAACTATCTTATCTATTCATCCACCTACCTCCCTATCTACCCATCTGTCATCCAGTTATCCATCATCTAGTCATCCATCCATCTACCCATCCATCCACCTATCCATCTATCTAACCATCCACAGATTCACCCAACTATCTATCTATTCATCCACCTATCTACCCATCTATAATCTATCATTCATCTATTAATTTATTCATCCATCCGTTTCTATTTATCTATTCATCCATCCATCCATCCATCCATAGATGTATCCAAATATCTACCTGTTCATCCATCTATCTACCCATCTATCCATCTAGCTATCGTTCTTCTACCTATTTATCCATTCCGCTCCACAAAGGGGTAACAGTGAAGAAAAAGTTCTGTTGCTCCTGGTTCCAAGGTGGTCCCAGAACCAGATCAATAAATTAAACCCAGGAGGCAGATATAGTAGAGTGGGTAGGGAACTGGCCCCTCAGTCTTAGGAAGATCCGAGTTCAAATCCTGCATATGACACAACCTATCTGTGTAACCTTGGGCAAGTGATAGTTCAATCTCTCAGTACTACCCCTCCACCCCAACCTCCCAGTTCCCTCACCCTTGGCAATGCTATAAGTCTAAGGCTCTATTGCAGAAAAAGTTCAGATCTGTATTGCTAGAAGGGGCTTCTGGAACAAAAGGTCAAGAATTTCAAGGGAACTAATGAAAACAAATGCAAAGGAAGGTGGCCTAGCTATACCAGACTTAAAACTATATTCTAAAACAGGAGTCATCAAAACCATTGGGTACTGGCTAAGAAATAGAATGGTGGATCAGTGGAATCGGTTTAAGTACACATAACAAACCGATGCATTGTTGGTGGAGTTGTGAATCGACACAGTCATTATGGAGAACAATTTGGAACTATGTCCAAAGGGCTATAAAATTGTGATCCAGTTTGTGGCGCTACTGGGTCTGTATCCCAAAGAGATCATAAAAGAGAGGAAAGGACCACATATGCAAAAATATTTATAGCAGCTATTTTTATGGTGGCAAGTATCACCTATCAATGGCTGAGTAAGTTATGGTATATGAAAGTAATGGAATATTATTATTCTATAAGAAATGATGAGCAGGCTGATTTCAGAAAAGCCTGGAAAGACTTACATGAACTGATGCTGAGTGAAGTGAGCAGAACCAGGAAAACATTGTAGACAGGAAGAGTAAAATTGTGTGATAATCAACTATGATAAGAGTCAATTGTTCTCAGCAATACACTGATCTAAGACAATTCCAATAGGCTTGAGATAGAAAATGCCATCCTTGGGGGTAGCTAGGTGGCGCAGTGGATAGGGCACCAGCCCTGAAGTTAGGAAGACCTGAGTTCAAATATGTTCTTAGACACTTAGCATTCCCTAGCTGTGTGACCCTGGGCAAGTCACTTAACCCCAATTCCCTCAGCAAAAAGAAAATGCCATCCTCACTCAGAGAGAGCTATGGAGACTGAATGCAGATCAAAGAATAGCATTTTCATCTCTTTTTTGTTTTCTTTTTCTTTCTCATGTTTTTTTTTCACCTTTTGTTCTAATTTTTCTTTTACAACATGGCAAAAATGGAAATATGTTTTAAATGATTGTACATGTATAACTTATATCAGATTTCTGGCTGCCTTGGGGAGGTTGGAGGTAAGGAAAGGAGGGAGAAAAAAAATTGGAATTCAAAATCTTACAAAAATAAATGTTGAAAACTATCTTTACATGTAATGGAAAATTAAAATGCTAGTGAAATTTTTTAAAGAGATGGAGGGACTTCTGACTATGAAGGTCCCTACACCAAAGAAATCATAGGTCTGGACTCCCCCCAAATTGATCTCTATGAACCTCAGTTTTCTTATCTGTAAAATGGGGGTATCATATTTCTAAAATGGGATAGTATTATACTCAAAGTATCTCCATTGTAGTGAGGATCTCGTAGAGAGCTTCAAACAAGACAAAGTCGATAAAGTACTTTGACAACTTAAAGTACTAAAGTATTATTATTCTTTCTCTCTAGGATTTGCTCTGTCTCTCCTCCTCTTCATCTTGCTCTGTCTCCCTCTTCCTCTGCATCATTGGTCTCTTCTTTTCCTCTCCCTTTCTCTCCCCCTCTCTTACCCACAATTCTTCGTCCTCCTTTTCTTCTTCTTCCCCCTCCTCTTTTTCTGCCCTTTTCTTCTTCCTCCTTCTCTCCTTCCTTCTATTCTTTTCCTTCCTCTTCTTCCTCTTCCATCTCTTCCTCCCCTTCCCTCTCCCCCTCCCCTATCCACCACTATTCCTTCCCCCCTTCTTCTTCTTCTTCCTCCTTCTTTTCCCCTTCCTCCCCTTCCCCTCCCCCTCCCTTACCCCCTCTTTTTCCTTATCCTTTTCTTCCTCCTCCTCCTCTCTCCTTTTTCTTCTTCCTCCTCCTCCTTTTCCTCTTCCTCCCCTTCCCTTGCCCACAACATTCTCCTCCCTCTCTTCCTCTTCTTGTTCTTCCTTTCCCTCCTTTTCTTCCTCCTCCTTTTTCTCCTGCTGCTTCCTGTATCTCTCTATCTCTGACTAGCTCTAGCTCTTCCTCTGTCTGTCTCCTTTTTGCTTTGGTCTCTTCCTTCTCCTCTCTTCTCCCCTTGATCTCTCTTCCTTCCTTCTTTTCTTCTCTTCCTCTCTCAATCTCTGTCTCTTTCTCCTTTAATATTTCAAGGGTCTGTATTTGCTGTTGGAGCTCATCACCTCCAACCACTCCCTAACTTAGATGGTTTTCAGGAATATGGCCATTTCTCCCAGCCCCCACTTCCACGTCCCTCCTGTCCCAACTCCTGTCTTCAGAAAACAGACTCACAGCCCATGACCTTGACTTCATCATCCATCTCTAAGTCACCCACCTTTGTTATCTTTAGCTATCTCTACCACGTGCTATGTATTTGCTTATTTCTGTACCTGTTCTCCATCTCTCTCCATCTCTCTTGTTCTCCATTTTTCCTCCCTCACCCTGCAGTTTTGAGTCCCTCCTGAGCTCAGAGTTGACCTAGCTTCCATCCCCTTGCCCTGCCTTCAGGCGAGCCTTCTTTCAAGCATCAATTCCCAGCCTCACTTACTCCCGCTACCTAAAAATACTGGCTGGCCTTTGTCTGTTTTCAAAGGAAACCCATTGAAATTATTTTCCCTTTGAGGATTTTATGAGGATCTCACCCCCCCCTTTCCCTAACTCCCATGGTGACCCTGAACTAGACTTGAGAATTGCCAAGCTAAGTTTTTCTAAACTAAAGGGGATGGGGGGGGGAACTGAGGGGTGCATTGATACTATTCTCAGATATCCAAGAAGTATATCATCTCCCTAGGGAAGCCTTCCTTCGGTAATGACCTTTCACCCTTGGAGTACAGAGGGAATGAGGAAAAGGACAAGAGACGAGAAAGGAATATCCCCTGTTGCCAAGGGAAGACAGAAAGGAATAAGTTCCCATTGAAGGGAGAGGGATTCATAGTGGACCCCAAAATAAGGCTGAGGATACAGAGCACATCCTTTGTTCTTCTTGGAAGTGGAGGATGATGGGCATGGAATCTTGCTTATTTTCTCAAAATCTGATGAAGTGCTGGTTAATTTGGCCAAATGAATTGTTTTCCCCATCTTTTTCCCCTTTGGGGTTTAGCACAGGGGATAAAGCACTTCTGGGTCTGGAGTTAGAAGGGTTCCTCTTTGCCATTTCCTTTCCATCTCACTTTGCAGATGAACAAATGAGACAAACAAGGTGAAGTGACTTGTCCAAGGTCTGTCTGAAGCCAAAATTTGATTTAATTTGAACTTGGCTTCAGATAGACTTTGGACAAGTCACTTCACCCTGTTTGCCTCATTTCCTCATCTGCAAAATGAACTGGAGAAGGAAATGGCAAACCACTCCAGTATCTCTGTTAAGAAAACCCCAATGATTGCCCATGTTTAATCTATATTGGATTGCTTTCTATGAAAGGGAGTGAAGGGGAGGGGAAGAGCAAAAATTGGAACACAAGATTTTGCCAAGTTCAATGTGGAAAACTATCTTTGCAAGTATGTGGTAAAATAGAGTTATTAAAAATAAAATTGGGGTCATAAAGAATTGGACATAACGGAAATGATTGAACAACAATAACAAGTATGGAATGGAGGAAAATTGAGGTGATTTTTTTTTTAATCAATAAAATTTTTAAAAGAGAATAGAGCAGTGGAATAAAAACAGGGCTTGGAAGCAGACCTGGGTTCCAGTCCTGGTTTGGCCACTTCGTGGGCCCAATCCATACCTGAACGGGTGTCTTTTTTTATAACTTCCTCAATCCTTGGTCATCCAGCTGCTATTTCACCTCCAGTGATGCTGGACTCACTACCTTCCCTAGGCAGTCCTTTCTGTTCCTACTTAGAACCTCAAGATTAAATCTGCTCTGTTTTTTTGTTCATGTAGATAGATTGTTCTTGCACAGCAAGATAAGTATGGAAATCTGTATACATATATTCGACTTGTCAAGTATTTTAATATAATTAGCATGTAGTGGACTTCCTGCCATCTAGGGGAGGGGAGGGGACTGGGGGGAAAATGTGTAATGGAAAGCTTTGTAAATATCAATGCTGAGGAACTACCCAGACATATGTTATACAAATAAAAAGCTTTAATAAAAAATTTAAAAAAAAAGATTAAATCTGCTCCTTGGCAAATGCTCCCCAGCTCTCTGAGGTCAAACAGTCCTTCGTCCCTCCTTGAGGACGTGGGTTGTTCCCCCCCTTTTTATCCTATTTAGTTATAAGTAATATTCATTGAATTGAATTCTATCCCATGGGACAGCCAGCCCTTCCAATTGTTGGACAGGTATCACGTCCCCCCAGGCTTTCTCTTCTAGAGCCAGAAATCCTTAATTCTTTTCTTTTCTTTTTCTTTTTCTTTTTCTTTTTTTTTTTTAGAAATCCTTAATTCTTTTTCAGCCAGTTCTCTCATTGTCCTGGTCAGTAGACACAGTCCAGTTTAGCTGGACTGGATGAGTTGGCTGGAGATAAATGCAGTCCACCAGAAGTCATCCAAGCAGAACAGAAGGAGTCATGACTAAAATAAGTATTTTATTTATAAATAAATAAATAAAAATAAAATGACATAAATCCCAAGGCTTTGGAGGTTAAAACCCTTTCTTAACAAAGCCGAAAATAACAATCGTTGTGTTTCTTTTCCCTGGCAGCTCACACGTTGGTTCAAATTAGCTGATTTATTAGGTGATCTTGGGCAGATCATTTCTCTTCTGGTCCCCAGCTTAAGGGCGCAGGAGAGATGGTAACCTTCTGAATACCCAGAACAGTCTCAGAAGTAAGGGAATAGCAAACCAGGAATATACGGGTCCTCTATCAGAGCCCAAGAGAGCCAGCTCTAAGTTTTCCCACCAGTTCCTGAGCTCTAGAGAGTGTGTGGAGGGGGAGGGGGAGGCTGGAAGGGGGATCTTTGCTGAGGGGGGAGAATGAGCAGATAGGGTGCCCATTGTAGCTAGCACAGATGTTTAGTAAATGCTGATTAATTGCTGGAGCAGTGGATGAATCGACTGGGCCAGCTCCGATGGAAATCCGAGCAGAAAGGGAGAGTGCAAGATTGCTGTGCTCTGCATACAATAGGTGCTTCATAAATGTGGATTGCTTGGTTGATTGAGAAGGGAATCAATGAGTTGGCAGGAAATCCTCTGGGGATAATTAACAGGTACTAAAGCCTGTGGCTAATACTCTCATTCGGTGCTTAATAATTGCTGATTCATCCGTCGGTTGAAGGGGAATCATCAGATAGACAAGACATAGAGTTGGGGGCCGGGAGGCAGGGTTCTGAGTGACCGCCTGGCAAGGACCCCATACAGTGGGTCCTCTGGGAAGGGAGTGGGGGTGGGGGTGGGGAAGGGGACAGGGCCCTGTTTGGGCTGAAAAAAGCCGGAGTGTCTGGAGTCCTGGAGGCCCATCAGGGCCTCCCCCCCCAGCCTCTCCCTTTCTTGCCTCCCCCTCCCGTCTGCCTCTCTCTCCCTCCCTCACATTCCTCCCGGAGCTGATCAGGGCTTGAATGACACCCCAGATGAGTCTTCACTATTAATTCCCACAGACAGAATGGATCCCTTGTTCTCCAGTTCCTACACTTGGGGAAGAATGGCCAGCACCAACCCAAGAGTTAACCCTTCTCCCGGCTTCCCGGGAGCCTCCGCCAAGGCGAGAAGGAGTCCCTGGGGGACATGGGAGATCTCTAGAGGGTTCGGGGCAACATGGGGAGCTCTCCCCAATGGGAGTCTCCCCACGGATCCATCCCACAGAGAGAAGGAGCAGGGACAGCCCATTGAGGGGGGCCTGGGCCCCCCCATGCGGTCTGTCGGGGACTTGGGGCTGTTGTCCCAGACTAGCCCCCCAGGACCTCACCCAAGTCCCCCCGTGTCTCTCTGGCCATTGCATGTCCCCTCGATGAGTGGCTGGGGGTGAGGAGGGGGTCGGTATTACGGGCTCAGCCCTCCGCCCCTGCTCTCCCACCCGAGAGGGTTAAAAGCACAGAGGCAGGACACCACCTGCCAGGGCAGGTAGCTGAGGAGAGGCCCAGCAGCTCCCCTGGATCCTCCGAGGCCCCCAAGAAGAGAGGAGAAATTGCTCAATTCAGAAAAAAAAAAAATCCCCTTCTTTTCAGTTCTGTAAGCCGCCCCACCCCACCACCTCCTCAGTCTCTGCCTTCCCCAGAGGGAGGCAGAACCACACAATGTACACAGCCAGACCCGGGAGGGCTTCAGGACAGAGCCAGTACCAGTGGGAGTCCGCCCATTTCACAGATGTGGCCACTGAGGCCCAGGGGGAAGAGAAATGACTTTCCCAAGGTCACACGGTACCAGACTCAGAGTTGCCTGGCTCACGGGGCAGTGTTGTTGTTTTCTTAAGACTTGTATTATCTCCCTTTCTTCCGACCTCCCACCCAGAGCTCACTCTCTGGGTATTCTACCCAACGTCGACGTCTATCCCTGAAGCAGGCAGCCTTTGACCCCTCCAGAGTCCCAATGTAGAGGAAAGGGGGTCTGCCCTCCTTCCCCTCCCTGACCTTCCACCACCTCCCAGAGACCTGGAGGACAGTGTCATGGGGACCGCGGCCAAGGCATCTGACTGGAACTGGACCTGGTTCAGGGGAACGGCCCCTGCCCTGCCCACTTCCGCCTCGCCTGGCTCAGCCCCGTGGGCACTGGAGCTCCATGGGCAGCCCTGTCCCATGGCCTAATGAGTCTGGGCTAGGAGCAGGGGAGAACCGAGTGCTGACACTTTGTTAAGAGAGTCACCTCAGAAACCTTGGGCTGCTTATTAAATCTTTAACATTCAGCTTTCTCAATTACTGGATGGGGAGACTAGATGTTCACTATGACCCTTCCCAGCCCTGACCTCCCCTGTTCTAAGCTCCCTCCCAGCCCTGACCCCTACCCCTGTTTTAAGCTCCCTCCTAGTCCTGACATTCCCTGTTCTAAGCTCCCTCCTAGTCCTGACATTCCCTGTTCTAAGCTCCCTCCCAGCTCTGACACCTCCTGTTCTAAGCTCCCTCCCAGCTCTGACATCCCCTGCTCTAAGGCCCCTCTTCTGATCCCCAAATCTCAATTTCTTTACAAAATGGGGGTCACCATGCTGGACTCTCAACACTGTCCTAAAGATCAAATCTTTCATGAAGGCTTCACTCAACACCCTCCACAATTTGGCTCCCACCTTCCACTCACACAAGGATACTCTTGGCAAAATGGATCCCCGATGTTTCCCAAACACCCTCCCAAAAATTACACACACACTCACTCACACACACAGTGATAGTGGGAACCCCAGCTCCTCTGCTTGAGTCAGACTAGAGCCTTTTGAAGGTCCTCTTCATTTTCTTGGCTCAGCTCCTGTCTTGGGAAGCCCCTCCACTCAGCCCCACATACAGAAGTCTCTCTCTTTTCCCTTCCTTTCCCACCCAGCCTGGGGTCTCTGGGATCCTCTTTAGTCCCCATCATGATATTTCCTACTGTCCTGTCTCCCTGATTAGACCATGAGCTACTTCTATGAGATCTGAGACTGGCATACAGTGGTATTCCATAAATACTCATTACATCGGTCCACTTCTGTTAAATTGAACTAACGGATGTCTTCATTGGCTTCCCATAATAAAAACGAATTTTCTTAGCTTGGTCACCCTGTCCCTGGGCCATCCCCAACATTATTTTATATTTTTTTGCTGAGACAATTGGGGTTAAGTGACTTGCCCAGGGTCACACTGCTAGGGAATATTAAGTGTCTGAGACCAGATTTGAACTCAGGTCCTCCTGACGTCAGGGCTGGTGCTCTATCTACTGCACCACCTAGCTGCCCCCCCCCCCAACGTTAGTTTATATAATCCATGATGCCTTCCCAGCGGACCTCCCTCAGCCACTCAGACCTTTCCCTAAAAGATTCCCTTCCTCCAATTTACCATTTCTCCCATTAAAGTGTAAGCTCCTGGAGGGCAGGGACAGCTTTCCTTTTTTCTCTGGGACCCAGCCCTTTACATACAGTGAGCTCTAAAGAAAAAGCCAGTTGACTGATCAAAGAAAATGACTGTGAGAAGACTGGTGGAAGTTAGACCCATGAATCCCCAGGACATGTCCAGGAAGGTCCTTGGATCTCTTCTCCACTGAGGAGCCAGAAGTTCTCCTGTCCCATGGGACAGCACAAGGGCTCCTGGGAGCAGAATGTCTGGCTATAGGGGGAGGGGGAGGAGGTGCTCAGCCTGGACCATCTCTCAAGCCTCTTCTTTTCCCTTTGACACTTTCCCTTGGGTGAACTTTGACCTCCCCCCTCCAGGGCCAGTTTGAGGAGCTGTAGTCCAACCTATAGAGAATGGGAAATTGTGTGCTAGCCTGGAGGAGGCTGGGAATTAATAATATGATTACAGCCTCTTTCACCTCAGTCAATAAACTCTCTTTAAATATCTAATATTTAAAGCTGAAGCGCTTTACCAATATTATCTCATTTGATCCAAGAAGAAAATAATAGGTAAAGAAGATGGTACTTGATATTTTAACATAATTAACATGTATTAGACTTCCTGCCATCTAGGGAGGGGGTGAGGGTAGGAGGGAAAAATTTGGAACAAAAAGCTTTGTAAGGGTCAATGATGAAAAATTACCCATGTATATGTTTTGTAAATAAAAAGCTTTAATAAAAATAATTAAAAGAATAAATTTTAAAAAAAGAAGATGGTACTTGATATTTTAACATAATTAACATGTATTAGACTTCCTGCCATCTAGGGAGGGGGTGGGGGGAAGGAGGGAAAAATTTGGAACAGAAAGCTTTGCAAGGGTCAATGATGAAAAATTACCCATGCAGATGTTTTGCAAATAAAAAGCTTGAATTAAAAAAAGAATTAAAAAAGAAGAAGAAGATGGTTCTTGAACCTGTATCAGATGTCTTAAAGGAGGGAGGGAGAAAAATTTGCAACACAAAGTCTTACCAAATTGAATGTTGAAAACTGGCTTTACATTAACTGAAAATGAAATTATGAAAAATGAAAAATTTAAAAATTATTAAAAATTTAAAAGTTTTAAAATTATTTAAAATAAGTTTTTAAAAAAAAGAATATGGTCTCCCCCCACTCACATTTTCACTCCTCCTTTTTGATATAAAAAGATGCCGAATTTGACAAGCTTTCATGGCCCTTGTCTTGTTCATTTCATAGTGGTAAATTCTGTATTTTTGTACGTAGGGGGAGATAATTTTCTCAGCACTAATCTCTCATAAGTCTTGTGTGAAATGGTTATGAAGGATTTCTTGTTGAATAAATGGATATGGCTAAAGGAAAAAAAGGATGGTACATCGGAGAAAATGATGGATGGGTGTACAGTGAGAGGACATGGGATCAGATTCTAACTCAGATCCTTCCTGGGTGACTTTGGGTAAGTGGCGCCTCTCTGTGCCTCAGTTTCCCCAACTGTTAAATGAAGGAATTGGAATGGGTGGCCCCTGAGACCCCTTTGGGTTCTAAAACTGTAATGGAGCAGGTCCTGAAGAGACCTCATGAAGCCTTTTGGCAGAGACTTCCCTCTGACAATGCTGTGACAGGCGCCCAGATGGGAGCTGACAGAGTTCAGCTCTAGATCTTTTGATTTGGGGGGCACTTTAACCAGGTCCCCCCAAGTTTCAGGGGCTTGACACCCAGTTCAGCCCTTGCCCAGGTCAGGCCCCAGGGGTGTGACTTCTGTCTCCTGCCCTTCCCCACACTACCCCCACCTGATGTTCTTCCCTTAACCTTCCGGCTGATGGGGAGAAGCCCGAGCCAAGGCCCCAGGGCTTCGTGTTGGGAGCCAGAGGTGGGGGTGGAGGGTGGGGCAACGAGGTAGGGAGGAGGGGCCGGCTGCTTCCTGTCTGCTGGGTCCCACTAGGTGCTCAGGGCTGGGGGCCCCCCTGGGCAGAACCATCTGTCAGCTCTAGGTGGGGAGAGTCGGGGCCGGGGACAGGACGGAGACATCGTCCCTTGGGCTGGCCCTCATGTTTGTCTCCCGCGGTCCTGGTGCTCAGGAGCCCCCCCCCCCACTCGGGGAAACTGAGTTCCAGGTCCCCCGCTGCCACTAGCAGAGTCCTGTTTTCTCCCATGTCAAATAAAAGGCCAGACAAGATCATCTCTAAATTCCCCAGGAGCTCTGGCCTTCTCTGTTCTACTATTCCAGGTCTGATATTCCCTGTTCTAAGCCCCCTCCCAGCTCGGGCATTCCTTGTTCTGCAACCCCTTCCATCTGGACATTCCCTGTTCTAAGGTCCCTCCCAGATGGATACTCCCTGTTCTAAGCTCCTTCCCAGCTGGCCATTCCCTGTTCTAAGGTCCCTCCCAGATGGGTACTCCCTGTTCTAAGCTCCTTCCCAGCTGGCCATTCCCTGTTCTAAGGTCCCTCCCAGATGGATACTCCCTATTCTAAGCTCCCTCCCAAATGGACATTCCCTGTTCTAAGGTCCCTCCCAGATGGATACTCTCTGTTCTAAGCTCCTTCCCAGCTGGCCATTCCCTGTTCTAAGGTCCCTCCCAGATGGCCATTCCCTGTTCTAAGCTCCCTCCTAGATGGATACTCCCTGTTCTAAGCTCCTTCTCTGCTGGCCATTCCCTATTCTAAGGTCCCTCCCAGGTGGATATTCCCTGTTCTAAGCCCCCTCCCAGCTTGGGCATTCCTTGTTCTGCAACCCCTTCCATCTGGACATTCCCTGTTCTAAGGTCCCTCCCAGATGGATACTCCCTGTTCTAAGCTCCTTCCCAGCTGGCCATTCCCTGTTCTAAGGTCCCTCCCAGATGGGTACTCCCTGTTCTAAGCTCCTTCCCAGCTGGCCATTCCCTGTTCTAAGGTCCCTCCCAGATGGATACTCCCTATTCTAAGCTCCCTCCCAAATGGACATTCCCTGTTCTAAGGTCCCTCCCAGATGGATACTCTCTGTTCTAAGCTCCTTCCCAGCTGGCCATTCCCTGTTCTAAGGTCCCTCCCAGATGGCCATTCCCTGTTCTAAGCTCCCTCCTAGATGGATACTCCCTGTTCTAAGCTCCTTCTCTGCTGGCCATTCCCTATTCTAAGGTCCCTCCCAGGTGGATATTCCCTGTTCTAAGCCCCCTCCCAGCTTGGGCATTCCTTGTTCTGCAACCCCTTCCATCTGGACATTCCCTGTTCTAAGGTCCCTCCCAGATGGATACTCTCTGTTCTAAGCTCCTTCCCAGCTGGCCATTCCCTGTTCTAAGGTCCCTCCCAGATGGCCATTCCCTGTTCTAAGCTCCCTCCTAGATGGATACTCCCTGTTCTAAGCTCCTTCTCTGCTGGCCATTCCCTATTCTAAGGTCCCTCCCAGGTGGATATTCCCTGTTCTAAGCTCCCTCCTAGCTCTGACATCCCCTGAGTGCTTATGGTCCTGATACTCGATTGACTCCATGAGTTCGGAGGAAGCTTCCCAGACCCGGGCAGAGAGAATATAGCTCCCACACCCTGAGGGTTCCTGGGTCTAACTCAGGACCCTTCCGCACCCTTGTCCCTGCTTCCCCTCTTCCTTCCTCTGTTGAAAAATCAGGATTCCATTCGGCCTCTGGAGAGCATTCCTTGTTGCCTCCTCCAAGAAGCCCTCCTGATTAAGCCATGGGCTCCCTTATCCCTCATCCCCGAAACACCAGGCTGCTCGGTTCTCCCTGCTCTTGTGTCCACGGTTCCGCTTTACGTCCATGAGGTTTGCTCTCATCTCCCCGCTAGACTCAGCCCCGGGAAAGCATCATGTTTATAGTAGGTATATATTCTCAGGCCCCCTGGAGGGAATCAGTGATCCCCAGCAGCTTGGATTGAGCACCCTCTGTTCCAGGTGCTCTGCCCCCATCGAGGATGTCGGAAATCATCCGATCCTAACTCTTATTTTCAAAATGAGAAACTGAGGCACACCCACAGAGGGAAGAGGGCTTGCCTGAGATCAAAGCAAAGCTGGGACTCAAAACCAAATCTCCTGATTCTCTGTCTTCTAACCCACTTCTGCATCCTTTAACATCTATCGGGCATGAATTTTGGGGTGACTGGAGGGAGAATCCGGATTATTGGGCATTGCCAATCACATCACTAAGCTCTATTGAAAATAAGTCAGGAGGGGCAGCTAGGTGGCTCAGTGGATAGAGCACCAGCCCTGAAGTCAGGAGGACCTGAGTTCAAGTGTGATCTCAGACACTTAACGCTTCCTAGCTGTGTGACCCTGGGCAAGTCACTTAACTCCAATTGCCTCACAAAAAAAATTTTAAATTAAATTAAAAAATAAATAAATCAGGGAACACCAGCCTTGACATCAAGAGAACCTGAGTTCAAAACTGTCCTTAAGTACTTACTAGCTATGGGTTCTTGAGCAAGTCATTTAACCCCAATTACTTCCAATAAATAAATTGGAAAATAAATCGGAATAATACCCAAGAATCACCGAGGGAGGAGATCCATGAGTGTGAATGGGAAAATAATGACACACTTTTTCCTTTTCTTTTGTTTTTCCATTTTTTCATTAAAATTGGTTTTCTTTGTCATTGTTCATCTTAGTTTTTGCTTTTAAAAACAGGATTCTGAGAAGGTCTCAGTTTACCAGAGTGACTGTGGAGGGGTCCAGGACACAAAAAGGGGAATGCTTCCAAGGCTCCTTCCAGGCTCGAGCCATAAAGCCAGTTCCAATTTTGTGTTTACACTTTTGAGTCTTTGCACTTAACTTCTCACACTTAAAAGGAGAAAGATTTTCTTCCATTTGCATTTACATTGACTCTTGAATGGTGGCCAACCCCCTTGGCTAAAGGCAGACATTAACCTGCTGTTAACATTAACAGTTATAAATACAGACTAAGGATTTACATAATCATACAGGAGTGGGGCTGGAAAGAACCTTTGGGATCATTGAAACCTCATTTCACATAGGAAAAAGCTAAGGGGGAAATGACTTATCCAGGATCTCACAGTGACTGACAGAGTTGAGATTGGGATCCAGAGTCTGGGTTTCCCTGCTCTGTGCTCTCTCCAGAATGAGTGCTATTGAAGCCAGAATTATCTATTAATCTATTAATAATGAGTACACTACAAAAAGTCCCCCCCCCAAAAGAATAGGAAATTATACTTTTCCCAGCTCCTTTGCAGAAGTGGGGATCCACAGGTATAGGACACTATATATAATGGCAGATTTTTTTTTTCCAATATATTGATCAGTTTTGCAGATTTTTTTTCTTTCATTTTTTAAAAAAGTCGTTATAAGGATACAGTGGCTAGAGCATCAGCCCTGAAGTCAGGAGGACCTGAGTTCAAATCTGATCTCAGACACTAACTGTGTGACCCTGGGCAAGTCACTTAACCTCAATTACCTCAGGAAAAAAGAAAAAAAAAAGTCTTTGTTATATATAAAGAAAGCAGAGTTAGAAGAAAAATAGAAACACTGATCAGGATTATATGAAAAGAAAAATGTGAACAAAAATTGAGAGATCAGTGGGGACTTTCAGAGCTAATAAGGCTGAGAGAAACTAAAAAGTTGTTAAGGATATCTTACAGAGAAATTTATTGTAAAATGTAAATACTTGGGGCAGCTAGGTGGCATAATGGATAGAGCACCAGCCTTGAAGTCAGGAGGACCTGAGTTCAAATCTGATCTCAGACACTTAACATTCCCTAGCTGTGTGACCCTGGGCAAGTCACTTAACCTCAATTGCCTCAGCAAAAAAAAAAAAAAAAAGTAAATACTTGAAAAGGGATGTTTATTTGTTTTATTGTTGTTCTTGTTATTTAGACTTAAGTGCATGATCAATGATAAAAATGTAAATAAAAATAAATAAGAATGAAGTGCTCTTGTGCTGAAAAAAAGTCCTTTTTTTGTATAAGGGATTGACTAATCTCTGAGAAAAAGGTGGAAGGTACACAAGGGGGAGAATCTGGGTCACCTAAAACCAAAAACAATCTGTAAAAAATCTCATTAAATTGTAATACATGGAGGATTTGTGACCTGATCTATATGGATATGCTCTTGATAGTGACAAAAAAAAGTCTTGGGGAGCCATTGTCCTCTCCCACCAGTCCCCAAACTACTACCTGGGGACTAATGTTCGTGGTTATGAGACTCTTAGAACATGGCTAGGCTGGTCCTGGGATGATGGGTACACAGTCTCCTGATGGGAGTCTTTCCAGCTTGGTGGGTCCTGCCCAAACTTGGGCTCTGCTGGTACAAGAAGGCAGTCAGAGCTCAGGATCTGGAGTTGGGAAAACTTGGCAAGCAGTTTTGTGATCTTGGGTAAGTCCTTTCATAATTCCCTGAGCCTCAGTTTCCTAGTCTGTAAAATGAGGTTGGACTAATTATCCAATGCTGTTTGTCTCTTCCAACTCTAGAACTATGATTGTATGAACTCAGCTTTAGTTTCATGATGTGCTGAAGCACCAGGGGAAGGACCCGAGTGCAGGATTCACCAGTGATAATAAAATAACCCGCATTTATGTGGTGGCGTGAAATAGATGCTCTCATCTGAGCCTCATGACAAGCCTGCAGACGAGGTGTGCAGTTATCATTCCTTCCACCTGAATCAGTCAATCAACATTTATTAAGCATCTACTGTGTGCCCAGGACTGTGCTAAACCTTGGGAAAACAAACAAATAAAGGCCAAAAGACAGTCCGTGGCCTCCTAATGGGGACAACATGAAAATAAATATAGACAGCATTAAGAGAAAATGCTAAAGAGAGGGAAGGCAGTAGATTGAAGAAAAGCTTCCTGTCCAAGAGGAGAGTTTTGCTGAGACTTAAAGGGAGCCAGGGAAGGCAGTAGGGAGAGATGAAGAAGAAACACTCCAGGAAAACAGGACAGTCAGAGGTGGGAGGTGGACGGTCTTATTTCTGGGCCAGCCAGAAGGCCGCGTCACTGGATTGGAGAGTACGTGGTAGGGGATAAGGTAGGGTGGAAAAGTAGGAAAGGGCTGGCTTATGAAGGGCTTTGAAGGCCAAAGAGAGGATTTTTGTATTTGTTCCAGGAGGTGATGGGGAGCTGCTGGAGTTTGAGTCTGGGGGTGACATAGGGGCCTGTGTTTTATGAAAATCACTTTAGTGGCTAGTGGGATGGGGAGAGATGGGGCATTCAGGCCTCCCAGGAGTGTTCTGTAGTGGTCTAGGTGTGGAGGGTCTGCACCAAAGCAGGGACAGTGTCAGAGGAAGGAAGTAGCAAAGGGGAAATCAGCAGTCCTTGGTAATAGCTTACATAAGGGGGGTGATTTAGGGAGAAATCCAGCATGATACCTGTCCAAGGGACTGGAAGGATGTCGAAGGACAGTAATAGGAAATGTGGAAATGGGGAGGAGGGGGAAAAGGGTGGTTTAGGGGGGTGGATAAGGAGTTTTGTTCTAGACCTGTTGAGTTTAAGACTCCTACTGGGCATCCAGTTCAAGAAGTCTCAAGACCATTGGAGAGGTGAATTTGAGGCAGGCTAGGTAGATTTGAGAATGATCAGCATCAAGCTGATATTTAAACTGATTAGGTCCCAGCTAAAGTAATATAGAGGGAGAAGAGAAAAGTCAGAGGGAGTGATATGGAAGAGGATCCAGCAAAGAACACTGATGAGGAAAAGTCAAGGAGGTGGAAGGATGAGGGTTGGGGGTGGGAGAGCGTCCCAAATACCTAGAAAGAAGAGAGTATCAAAGATCAGTCGTGTTAAAGGCCGAAGAGAGGTCAAGGACAACGAGGATGGAGAAAAGGTCACTGGATTTCGCCACTAAGAGTTCTCTGGTCACTTTAGACAAAGGAGGTTCGGTGGAATGATAAGGTCTGAAGCCAGATTGTACGAGAGGAAGAGGAGAGGAGAGAAAATGAAGGCACCTTTTCTGGATGGACTTTCCAAGGAGGTTAGACACAAAGGGCAGAAGAAAAGCAGGACCATAGTTATTGTGGATGGAAGGATCAACTGAGGGTTCAATGGGGGAGACAAGGGCATGTTTGGGGGCAGTAGGGAAGGAGTCGGGAGAAAGAGAGAGAGAGGATGACAGAAGGGATGATCTGTGGGAGGAGATGGATGGAATGGGGTCACTTCAACAAGTAGGATTGACCGCTTCTTACTCGTAAGAAGTAAGACCACCCCATCATGAGAGAGAGGGGTGAAGAGAGTGATAAAGGGCACCTGAATGATAGAGGAGAAAGAAGAGAGAAGAAAAATGATGAATAGCCACCATTTTTTTCTGTAAAACAAGAGGAAGGGTTTTAACTGAGAGAGTTGGGGGAAAGGAAGCCATGGGAAGTTCAAAAAAGGATGAAAATGTTTGGAAGAGCCAAGGTAGAGAGTGGGCTAGCGGAGCTGATGAAGGAAGTGAAGTAGGACTGCTGAACAGCAGTGAGCGTCCTGTTGAGTTGTCTAACTAGATTGGTAGTGGACCAACCAGAACAGCTGTATTTCTTCCTCTTCATACATATGTGGAGGGAAAGGTGACCAACAGTGTAAGTGATTCAAAATTGA
>JAJPUD010020537.1:12890-24522 GCA_023553655.1 Myrmecobius fasciatus | reverse complement strand
GTCATTCTCCTGGATGAAATTATTGATTGTGCCTATGATTTGCTCTTTCACCCATTCATTCTTCAGGATTAGATTCTTTCATTTCCAATTAACTTTTGGTTTATTTTCTCCTGGCCTTATATTTTATGTGATTTTTATTGCATCATGATCTGAAAAAGATTCATTTAAAATTTCTGCCTTTGTACATTTAATTTTGAGGGTTTTATGCCCCAATACATGGTCAAGTTCCATAGACTGCTGAGAAAAAAGTAAACTCCCTACTGTCTCCATTCAATTTTCTCCAAAGATCTATCATGCCTAACTTTTCTAACAATTGGTTTACCTCCCTAGTTTATTTCTTATTTATTTTGTGGTTTGATTTATCTAATTCTGAGAGATCAAGGTTGAGATCTCCCACTAGTATAGTTTGGTTGTCTATTTCTTCTTGCATCTCTCTTAATTTCTCCCCTAGGAATTTGGATGCTATTGCATTTGGTGCATATATATTTAGTATTGATATTGCTACATTTTCTATGGTACACTTTAATAAAATAGAGTTTCCTTCCTTATCTCTTTTGATTAGATCTATCTTGGCTTTTACTTGATCTGAGATAAGAATTGCTACACCCTGCTTTTTTTTGTTCACCTGAAGCATAATATTTTCTGCTCCAGGCATTTACCTTCATCCTATATGTGTCGCTATGTTTTAGATGTGTTTCTTCTAGACAACATATTGTGGGATTCTGTTTTTTAATCCAGTCTGATATCCACTTCTGCTTTATGGGAGAGTTCATCCCATTCACATTTGGTGAAGAATTTTTAAAAATTTTCCAGATTACTGCATACATCATAATCTCCTCCACCTGTGACTTACTGATGTAGGAAGGGAGACAAAGTGATGTTGGAAGAGTTCTGGTCCAGACTATAGTAATGAACTTGGGAAAGATAATTTTCTTTATAACATGTTGTTTCCCCTAACTATACTACGTAAAATGAGAATAATAAGCACAGTTCCTAATATACAATACACAATAAGTGTTTGCTGACTAAATGTTTATTGATAAAAGAATTACAAAACTATGTGTAGTTAGAAGTAAAAAAGAGTCTTAGAATATAGACTGTTAGAATGAGAAGGGGGCTTAAAATTAGCTTTGCAAAGCAACATAAAGATTTGGTTTTATATTTAAATTCACTGTTCCTATTTTACATGCAAGGTAACTGAGACCTAAAGAGTAGAAGAGCCAGAGTAGCAGCCTTGATATTATTACTCTGGTTTATCTCTAATTGAATATCTCACTAACTAGATATAGTGGTCAAACTGATCACTGATCAAATTAGAAATGTTTTGGAAAATAAAATGCCATAAAAATGTAAGGCATTCATATAAATAAGAACAGCCTCAGAACAAATGGCATTTGCCTCTTGCCCAAGGGGCAGTAATAATCTCAAGAGTGTGTTATGTTGACACTCCCTTCATTTCTAGATCATTCCTCTAGTCCTGCTAGAACAGCTTTGATGGCATCAACTATGAAAAGCTGTGCACAGTGGGAAAATAGAAATGGAGAGTTATTTAGAATGTTCTTTTTAATATTCATGGCACACAGCTGTCGAACTAAGAATTTGATTATTATTCTATTGGAACAAAGACATTTTGGACCGCTAGATTGGTGCTTAAAAACACAAACAGAAATTTCTCAAGTTGGAGGACCAGAGAATAACTTTTGCTTGCTCAGCATCAATGAGTTGCCTTAACTGACAACATTTTGGCCAATGAATTGGATTAGTTCATCAAATGATATTGTTTTAAGAATTTGACTGAAGAAAGGTAGAAGAAACAATTTCTATAAACTTATGGGATACTTTGTTGCCAGTTAAATCTTCTTGTGATTTGATCGTATTTTTCATGTTGGAAAACCTTGTGAAACACAATAATCTTGGTACCAGGAAACATACTCCTGGGTTTCTACTTTTCATATAGCACCTTCTCTATTATTAAAAAAAAAAAAAATCTCCTCATGGATAGAGCACTGAAGTCAGAAGGACCTAAGTTCAAATCTGTTCTCAGACATTTAACACTTCCTAGCTATGTGACCCTAGTCAAGTCACTTAACCCCAATTTTCTCAGCAAAAAAAAAAAATCTACTCTTCTTTCATTTTAATTGACTCTCCAAAACTGCTTTTGGATCACTCCTGTGCTTAGATTGCTCTTTTAAGGATCATCAATGACTTTAACACCAAATCTAATAGCCCTTTCTAAGAATCCATCCAACACATCCCTTGAAAATGTTTTAGTGTGAATGAATGTCCATCAGTTAGAGAATGGTTAAATAAGTTATGGTATATGAATGTTATGTAATGTTATTTTCTATAAGAAATGATCATCAGGCTGATTTTAGAAAGGCCTGGAGAGACTTACATGAACTAATGCTAAGTGAAATGAGCAAAACCAGTAGATCATTATATATGGCAGCAACAAGATTATATGATGATCAGTTCTGATGGATGTCACTTTTTCCAACAATGAGATGATTGAGGACAGTTCCAATGATCTTGTGATGAAGAAAGCCATCTATACCCAGAGAGAGGACTGTGGGAATTGAGTGTGAACCATGCCATAGCATTTTCACTCTTTTTATTGTTGTTTGCTTACATTTTGTATTCTTTATCATTTTTCCTCATTTATCTGATTTTTCTTATGCAGCAAGATAATTGTTTAAATATATATATACATATATTTGATATAATATATATATATTTAACATGTTTAACACATATTGGATTACTTGCTATCTAGAGAAAGGGGTGAGGGAAGGAGGGGAAAATTTGGAACTCAAGGATTTTTGCAAAGGTAAATGTTGAAAATTTATCCATGCATATGTTTTGAAAATGAAAAGCTTTAATAAAAAAAGGAAAAATGTTTTAGTGTGCTATTCCATAAAAAAAGGATTTGACATTTGTCACTTGGCAATAGACAAGTGTCAAAATAATTTCTCCTTGTTATCCAATTTTTCCTTCATAAGAACTTTCTCCTCTTCTTTATGATACAATATTTTCCTGGTGGTCTTCCTAACTCTTGCCTTTTCTGTTTTCTCTAGTTTGCTTCTTATCCTCTTTTCTTTAATAACTGTTCAACACGCTTAATTTACTGCTTTTTATTGACAATTGCACTTTAGTGACTCTGAAACACAAGAGTAACTTTCTAAATGAGAATCAGACTGACATTTTTAGTTATCTTTGGGAACTTTGTATCAGGTGTCCAACTTGCATTTCAAATTCAATATGTTTTTTTTCTTTCTTTCTTTCTTTTTCTTTTTATTAAAGCTTTTTATTTGCATTACATATGTATGGGTAGTTCCTCAACATTGATCCTTACAAAGCTTTCCATTACAAATTTCCCCCCTAGTCCCCTCCCCTCCCCTAGATGGAAGGAAGTCCACTACATGTTAATTATATTAAAATACTTGACAAGTCGAATATATGTATCCATATTTCCATACTTATCTTGCTGTGCAAGAGCAATCATATCTACATGAACAAAAAATATCTGAGAAAGGAAACCCGGTGCAAGCAAACATTGATAGAGACCATGAAAATGTTATGTTCTGGTTCACATTCGTATCCCTCTCTCTGGGTGTATATGGCTATCTTCACTGAACAATTGGTCCTGGTTTGAGACATTTCTTTGTTGCAGAGAGCCATGTCCATCAGAATTGATCATCATCTAATTTTGTTGTTGCTGTGTATAATGATCTCCTGGTTCTGCTCATTTCACTCAACATCAGTTCATGTAAGTCTCTCCAGGCCTCTCTGAAATCCTCCTGCTGGTCATTTCTTACAGAACAATAATATTCCCTAACATTAATATACCATAATTTATTCAACCACTCTCCAATTGATGGGCATCCATTCAGTTTCCAGTTTCTAGCCACTACAAAAAGGGCTGCCACAAACATTCTTGCACATGTGGGGCCCTTTCCCTCTTTTAAGATCTCTTTGGGCTATAGTTCCAATAGAAACACTGCTGGTTCAAAGGGTATGCACAGTTTGATAACTTTTTGAGCATAGCACCAAATTACTCTCCAGATAGGTTGGATCTGTTCACAATTCCACCAACAATGTATCAGTGTCCCAGCTTTCCCACATCCCCTCCAACATTCATCATTATCTTTTCCTGTCATTTTAGGCAATCTGACAGGTTTGTAGTGGTACCTCAGAGTTGTCTTAATTTGGATTTCTCTGATCAATAGTGATTTGGAGCATCTTTTCATATGACTAGAAATAGTTTTAATTTCATCATCTGAAAATTGTCTGTTCATATCTTTTGACTATTTATCAATTGGAGAGTGGCTTGAATTCTTATAAATATGAGTCAATTCTCTATATAGTTTAGAAATCAGGCCTTTATCGGAACCATTAAATGTAAAGATGATTTCCCAATTTGATGCTTCCCTCCTAATCTTGTCTGCATTAGTTTTGTTTGTACAGAAACTTTTTAACTTAATATAATCAAAATTATCTATCTGGTGTTCAATTAAGAGTTCCAGATCTTCTTTGGACATAAATTTCTTCTATCTCCACAGGTCTGAGAGGTAAACTATCCTATGTTCCTCTAATTTGCTTACAATATCACTCTTTATATCTAGATCATGAACCCATTTAGATCTTATCTTGGTATGTAGTGTTAAGTGTGGGTCAAGTCCTAGTTTCCACACTAGTTTCCACAAATTCAGTATGTTCTAAATTAAATCTATCTTTGCATTAAAGCTTATTACCCCTCCTGAATTCCCTGTTTCCTATCATACACTATATTTGTTCTACTCCATCCAATTGGTACTACTAACTGTCTTAGGAACAAATTCTTTAGTTATTTTACTTTCTTATCATGGTTTATAACATATGCTATTGGATTCTGAACTTCTTGCATCTTTACCTACTACAATTATATTTATCCTTCTAATACATTGAAAATAGATCTTTCTACTACACTGAAAATAGTGAACAAATGGCCCTTCTTGAATGTTATTTCTTCCATTAAATTTTACATGTTTATAATCAGATAATACTTTGTAACATTATACTCTAGTTTAATTATAATTATTTGGATTATAAAATCAAGAAGTGTTCATGCATGGAGGAATCAGAGCTTCAAGGAAAAGTAGATCATAGAACATATGGTATTAGAACTATAAGACATTTTAGAGATGATCTAATTCAAGTTCCTTGTTTTTAAAAGGCAAAAATTAAAACCAGGAAATATTTCAATTCGAACAATATACACACAAAAAATGCAAAATTGGAAATGAAAAGAACAATTACAAAAGAATCAAAATTAATATTTTAAAATTATTTAAAATATATTAAAATTATAAAGACTAAAAAAAGAGATTCAAAAAGCTAGGTCCTCCTAAAAATCCAAAGAGAGAGAAGTCTGTGGGTGTAGAATAGTTCAGATAAAAATTTTTTTATTAATGATGAGGAAGATGACAATGATAATGATTAGAATGTGATGGTGTGATCATTTTTTGCTTCTTTTACCTTTCTTCTTTAAAATGGTTTTTATAAGGTATGAATCGCCAGGTAGGAGAAAAAGGAGAGGAATCATGGTGGGGAATCTGAAACAAGAAAAACATCAATTAAAATCTATTTTTCTAAAAAGCATATTATCAGAAAAAAAAAAAAACACTAGAACACAAATCTTAATTCCACAAGTCTAGGACTCTTTTCATTATAGCATATCATTTCTAAAGTGACTGAAGAATTGATTCAGAATTTCTTGCTTGAAAATTAAGTCCTAGCACTTGCTCAATAATGAATTACTAGTTTCTTATTCATTTTACAAGAATTTAATGAAAGATTAATATATTCAGAGCACTATGCTAGGCACTGAAAAGAAAAACAATATAGTGTCTGACTGTTAAAGTGTTTACATCTGATAGGAGGAAAGAACATGTACAAATGGAACTGAATTTTTAAAAATGAATAAAATAAATTCAAAGCAATTTCAGAGAAATGTAGTAACTACAGGCATGAAGAACAGCCTCATATGAATGGTAGTAGTTGAACTGGCCTTTGAAAGAAGCTCAGAATTCTCCTTGAAGTAAGGAGAAACTAACTATATTCCATGCAGAAGGAATAGCCTTACAAATGTCTGAATATGGGAAATAGAAGAATGTGTGCCAATTTTGTTGGAAGACTGAGTAATTATAAATAGTGAAAAAGAATGTTAGGATGGAGCCAAATTAGAAGGAGTTCAAAGATTAAAGGAGTATATATTTGATATTGGAGACAACTGGGAATCACTAAAACTTTTTGGCCAAAGGAATTACAGGTCACCCTTGTGCTTTAGTAATATCCCTTTGATAAATATGTGGATGATTATGGATAGAAAAAGAAGAAATTTGAAACAAAGAAAACAATCTGGAGGTTATTATAATAATCTAGATAAGAAATCATTTAGTAGTTAAGAATTCCATGGTAACTTTAGAGAAAATAGGTTCAATTTAATCATGTCAGGATCCTGATTGCTAAAGATTAGGAAGTAGTTGAAAGGAAAGAATGTGAAGGACATAAATGTAGACACATTGTTCCAGAAAACTGGTTGTGAAAGGGAAAATTATAAGATGATATCTTGGAGGATTGCAGGGGTTTTTGTTTATTCTTTGTTCTTTTGGGGGTTCTGTTGAAGGACACAAAAGGAGATGGGATAAAAGATCTAAGGTGTGAGAAAGGGACACACTGACTAGTTGAATTTATTAGATGAAGAGTAAAGATTCCAAACAGAATATAATGCCATCACAGATCTGAAGAAACAAGTACGGATCATGTGACTGGTAGTTGGGAAATAAGAAAAGAGAATAATAAGAATGAAGCACAGGAAGAAAAATAAACATAGCAGCATATGATCAGAGGGGAATTTCAGAATCCTTTGATCACAGAAACAGAATATTTGTTGGAGGAAAAAAGAAAATAAAGAATTTATGTAGCATCCATTATGCATCATGCTGTGTGAAGTTATTTTAAGAATATCTCATTTGATCCTCAAAATAACCCTTCAGGGTAGGGTGCTACAGTTGAGGAAATCAAGGCAACAAGAACTTAAATGAAATACCCAAAACTATACAATTGTTAAGTAGCCAGATTGGAACTCATTATCTTCCTAAATCCAGGTCAGATGATTTATCTATTACTCCCTTAGGTGTGTTTGTTAGGATAAAATTCAGGGTGCTGTTATTCCTTTGTGTGTCTGGGTAAAAGTGAGGATGCAATACATGGGGACTGAAAAAGATTAGTTACCAGGAAATCAAGGTATTTGGGAGAATATCTATAAATATACTAAAATCCCTAAGTTTAAGGGCAGTGGTTTAGATAGAAAGTTTATGAAGCAGGTACTGAACTCCTTGAGAAGAAGAAAAAAATTAGCCATTGGTTTGATATGCAATTGACAAAGTATCTTCATAGATTAATATATCTAGATAGAATGACCTCAAGGAAAGAAAATTTACTAAATTATAGCAGCAGAGGGAAGATCTGGAAGATGAACTGAGAGCAAGAAATGTTTTCTCCTCCTTGAAGAAACACGAGAAAAAGTACACTCAGTACTGGAGTCAATAAGCGGGAAGCACTTTCTTCTGGGAGCAGCTCTATGAACTGAGCTGTTAATGCCAGAAGATGAAAATCGCAAAACAGAAAAAAAAATTCTGGAATAAAAGGATTAATTTCCTCTACCAATGTAGGTCTACAACTTATTGTCTTAGAGACCTACCCAGGGTCACTCCACCAGTGTATGTCAAAAACAATATTTGAATCTAGAGCTTCCTGATTTTGAGGTGAGTTTTCTAATGACTATGCTATGCTAACTCTCAGGATGAGACTGCCAATGAAAAAATGACGTTCCAAAATGCAAAAGGTATATCTGGATTGGGACATGGGAGTAGTAAAGTTTAGGTGAATAGGTGATGACAGGATGGAGAGAGCAGAGAAATGGATTCTTTTTCTTTTAATAAGTCAGTGATTAAGAGTGATTAATAATTAACAAAATCAAACAAAAAACAAAAGTGGGAATTTTAGTACAAGATAAAGAGCCTTTAGCAGTTTTTAGGTGGGACTTCCACCCACAATAGCTGCATAAAGACTTAGCCAAACACCTGGCTTGATCCTGAGATCTATTCTCTCTCTTATTATTATTATTATTTATTAAAGTTTTTATTTACAAAATATATGCATAAGTAATTTTTCAACTCTGACCCTTGCAAAACCCAGTGGTTCAAATTCCCCCTTCCTTCCCTCCATCCCATTCCCTAGATGGCAGGTAATCCAATACATGTAAAATATATTAAAATATGTTAAATCTAATATATATACATATATATATGCATATATATATATAAAATATATGTATATATACATATTAATAGAGTTATCTTGCTACACAAGAAAAATTGCATCAAGAAAGAAAAAAAAAACAAAGAAGAAAACAAAATGCAAGCAA
Organism: Myrmecobius fasciatus; assembly: GCA_023553655.1. Classification (NCBI taxonomy): domain Eukaryota; kingdom Metazoa; phylum Chordata; class Mammalia; order Dasyuromorphia; family Myrmecobiidae; genus Myrmecobius; species Myrmecobius fasciatus. The sequence goes on along the minus strand of JAJPUD010020537.1, from coordinate 16,055 downwards.
ACAACAACAGAGAGAAAATGCTATGTTGTGTTCCACACTAAGTTCCCACAGGCCTCTCTCTGGGTGTAGATAGCTCTCTTTATAACAAGATTATTGGGACTGATGAGAATCATCTCATTGTTGGAAAGAGCCATGTCCATCAAAATTGATCATCATATAATCTTATTGTTGCTGTGTACAATCATCTCCTGATTCTGCTCATTTCACTTAGCATTAATTCACATAAGTCTCCCCAGGCCTCTCTAAAATCATCCTGCTGAGCTCTATCCTCATAAGCCTTTTTCCCATAGAACACTACAAGTCCTGTCACTATTCGTTAAATATCCTACCATAAGAAATAGTTATTCATTCTGCATCATAACTTTCCCCAATCTGGTTTTTGATATATCAGCATTTGGCATAAGAAATTAAATGAGAATTTTAGGGGAGTTTTGATGACACATGAAGGCCAGGAGATGACAGAAAAAACATTGAGAAATTCAGAAATGCATAAAATATGTGTATAGATTTGTATAATATCAACCAAAATTTTATAAGATACACCCCATAAAAAAATAAAAAAATCTCTGGTATGAAGAGAGAATTTTTTAAAAGCTACATGTATTTTCCAGATCATGGAGGCAATGTGCCCTTAACACATGTGATGTAGAAGAGATAATAGCTAACTTTTACATAGCACTTTAAAGTTTGACTTAAAGTTCTTTACAAATAGGAAGGAAAGAAGGAAAGAATGAAGGAAGTAAGGAAAGAAGGAAAGAATGAAGGAAGGAAAAAAGGAAGGAGGGAGGGAGGGAGTGAAGAAAGAGAGGGAGAGAGGAGGGAAGAAAGAAAGAGAGGGAGGGAAGGAGGGAGAGAAGAAGGTAGGGAGAGGAGAGAGGGAGGGAAGGGAAGGAAGAAGTGAAAGAAGGGAAGAAGGGAGAAGGAAGGAAAAGAGAGAAGGAGGGAAAGGAGGAAGGGAGGGTACAAAGAAGGGAAAGAGGAAGGAAGGTAAAGGAGGGAAGAAGGGAAGGAAGGGGAAAGGGAGGGGGAGGGAACAAAGGAAGGAAGAAGAAAAGAAGGAAGGAAGGAGGGAAAGAGGTAAAGGAGGGAGGGAGGGAAGAAAGCAAGGAAGTAAGAGGATGTTGGAAGAGAGGAGACTATGAAGAGGGGGGAAGGAAATGAGAGAAGGAGGGAAGAGAGGAGGAAAGGAGCTAAGGAGTAAAGGAGGGAAAGTAGGAAAGGGGAAGGGGTAAGGAAGGAAGAATTTTAGTGCTTACTATGTGTCAGCTACTATGCTAAACATTTTACAAATATTATTTCATTATATGCTCATAACAACTCTGGGAGGCAGATGAAATTAAGATTTTCACTTTACCAGTAAGAAATCTAAGCCTGGGTGACTTGCATTGTGTCACACATCTAGTAAAAGTCCAAGGCAAAATTTCAACTCAGATCTTCCTGATTCCTGATCCACTCTTCTACCCAATAAACTTCCTTAGCTGCCTCAATGTACGATTTTGTTCCAGTTGTTCCTATAATTTCCCCACTCTAGGTGTCTTACCTAAATATAGTACCATGTAAGGGAAAATGCACTTTCCTGAGATCTTGATTATCATCAGAAATTTAACTAAAACTGTGTAGCATAAAGTAAATTTAATACAGATTCTTGTAAGTCTCATTTTTCTGTCTTGCAAAATAAGGAAGTTTGACAAAATAATCTCTAAGTCTCTCTCAGCATAAACAGTTTCAATTTTATAGTACATCCAGCTTGCTCTAAAATAGGGGTATATCTGCAAATTGAGCTTACTGACACGCAAAAAAAATCCTTGGACAGGAAAGTAATTCCTGTTTGTTAATGATATCTCCCAAGAAGAAGAGACATATTATCTAAATACTGTGGTTGTTATTCAAAAGACACCACTAATCTCCTTATCTCTTTCCTTACTGAAAATGAATTACTGAAATTTAAAAATAGCACAAATAATATGCTAACTCTGTCCAACTTCTACAATAGCAGATCAACTGGCTTATTTATTGTCTCTGTCTTTACCCACACCACCAAAAGTGCCTCTCCTTATTTGGTACTAGGTCTGATAGGCCACTGCCCTATCAAGAGCAGGGCTGGACTTAGTTCACTAGTTACAAGGTCTATTCATTTAAATATAGAATATTAAATTGGTTCTGAAGGGAGTTCTGTCAAATTAAATTTTCACACCCACAATCTAAAGAATCCTTACTTAGATTTGTTTATATGTGCAGTTTCCCAGAGATAAAGATGCAGGTTTAAGTAAGAGAGGAGAGACTAGAAGGAAAGGCCTGTGGAAATATGAGACCATAGAAAATCAAAGCTGGAAGGGATCCTAGAACATGAAGTTTTGAAAATCTGAGGTGGGCAAAGGTTATCAAATGTCAAAGAATCATGACATGTCATCTCATCAGATCATACCATTCCTCTTCTCAGAAACCTTCAATGGTTTTTGTTAACCTAAAAAGAGAGGTAATACAACATTGTGGTTAGATTATTAGATTTGGATTAATGAAGGCGTAGCTTCAAATTTCACCTTTGAGTTATTAGCTATATGACAATGACCGTTTGAGTCTTTGTTTCCTCATCAATAAAATGAGTAAATATTATAGAACTTATTTTCCAGGATTTTGAGCACCAAATGAGACGATATATGTTACATGCTCTGACAGCCATTAAGAATCCAAATTTTCTGAAATTTAATGTCACTCTACCTCTCTAGTCTCATATTACACTTCTCCAAGCAGTCTATGATGCTATAACCAAACCATCACCTGAAAATAGTCTGTAATCTGCTGGTTTTGCTCATACCATTTCATATGACTAAAATGGATTATCTCTTCTCCACTTGGTGAATTCCTTTAAAGTCAAACTCATGTCATTCTCCCAGGAAGTCTTCCTTCTTTCTCACATTAGTAAAGGTTTCTCCTTCTAACTTTACATAGTTTAAACTTTTCTATGTTCTCTTATTTTTTTTAATTTTTCATTAGCTTTGTTTCCCTCTTTTAATTTAAAACCATCTTATCTAAATATGACAGCTCTCTAGTTCTTTTTTAAAATAAATATTTTTGTATTCAAAATATATTCACAGATAATTTGACAACATTGATTCTTGTATAACCTTGTATTTCAGATTTTCTACTCTTTCCCTCCATCCCCTC
>JAJPUD010020537.1:0-12490 GCA_023553655.1 Myrmecobius fasciatus | reverse complement strand
ATGTTAAGATATATGTTAAATCCAATATGTATAAACATATTTATATAATCCTCTTGCTACTCAAGAAAAATCAGATCAAAAAAAGAAAGTAAATGAGTAATAAAACAAAATTCACGTGAACAACAACAAAAAGAGTGTGATTCCCATTCAATTCCTATAGTCCTCTCTCTGGAAGATCATTGGAACTGGTATCAATCATCTCACTGTTGGAAAGAGTCACGTTCATCAGAACTGAACATCGTATAATACTGATGTTGTCATGTATAATGATCTCCTGGTTCTGCCCATTTCACTTAAAATTTGTGTAAGTTTGTGTAAGTCTCTCCAGTCCTCTCTAAAATCATCTTCCTGATCATTTCTTATAGAACAATAATATCCCATAACATTCATAAACCATAATTTATTCAGTCATTCTCCAACTGATGGCATTCACTCAGTTTCCAGTTTCTTGCCACTACGAAAAAGGCAGGAACAAACATTTTTGCACATGTGGGTCCCTTTCCTTCCTTTAAGATCTCTTTGGAATATAGGCATAATGGAAACACTGCTGGATCAAAGAGGTATGCACAATTTAATAACTTTTTGAACATTTTTCCAAATGGCTCTCCAGAATGGTTGGAGACATTCACAACTGCACCAACAATGTATTAGTGTCCCAGTTTTCCCACATTCCCTCCTTGTCTTTTCCTGTCATTTTAGCCAATCTGAGAGGTGTATATAGGGGTATCTCAGGGTTGTCTTAATTTGCATTTCTCTGATCAATCGTGATTTAGAGCACCTTCACATATAATTAGAAATAGTGTTAATTTCTTCAGCTGAAAATTCTCTGTGCATATCTTTGACCATTTATCAATTGGAGAATGGCTTGGATTCTTATAAATTTGAGTCAATTCTCTATATATTTTAGAAATCAGGCTTTTATCAGACCCCTTAAATGTAAAAATAATTTCCCGATTTAATGCTTCCTTCTGATCTTATCTACATTAGTTTTGTTTGTATAAATTTTTTTAATTTAGTATAATCAAAATTATCTATCTGGTGTTCAATTATGAGTTCCAGTTCTTCTTTGCACAAAATTCCTTCCTTCTCCACAGATCTGAGAGGTAAACTATCCTATGTTTCTAATTTGCTTATAATATCTCTATGCCTAAATCATGAACCCATTTAGATCTTATTTTGGTATGTGGTGTTAAGTGTGGGTCAAGCCCTCATTTCTTCCATAATAGTTTCCAATTTTCCCAGCAGTTTTCTTATCCCAAAAGCTGGGGTCTTTGGGTTTGTCAAACACTAGATTGTTATAGTTATTGCCTAGTTTGTCCTGTTATTTTTAGTTGAGTCTCTAGGATTCTCTAAGTATACCATCATATCTGTAAAGAGTGATAATTTGGTTTCCTCATGATCTACTGTAATTTCTTTAATGTCTTTTTCTTCTCTTATTGCCAAAGCTAACTTCTCTAATACAATACTGAATAGTAATGGTGACAGTGGACAGCCTTGTTCACTCCTGATCTTATGGTTCTGGTTTGTCCTCATTACATATGATGCTTGCTGATGGTTTTAAATAGATGCTACTGACTATTTTAAGAAAAAGTCCAAGAACCAGGAGATCAATGTACATGGCAACAACAATACTATTGATGATCAATTCTGATGGACATGGCTCCATACTATATGATGATCAATTCTGATGGACATGGCTCTCTTCAACAATGAAATGTTTCAAACCAGTTCCAATTGTTGAGTGAAGAAAGCCATATACATCCAGAACGAGGGATGTGAAATGTGGAGCACAACATAAGATTTTCATGCTCTCTATTGATGTTTGCTTGCATTGTGTTTCCTTTCTCTGATTTTTCTTTCTTGTAGATATGATTTTCCTTGCACAAAAATGATGTGTGGAAATGTGTATACATATATTCGATTTGTCAAATATTTTAACATAATTACCATGTAGTGGATATCCTGCCATCTAGGGGAGGGTTGAGGAGTAGGGGGAAAAATTTGTAACAGAAAGCTTTGTAAGGGTTAATGTTGAAGAATTACCCATACATATATTTTGCAAATAAAAAGTTTTAATAATAAAAAAAGAAAAGAAAAAGTCCATTTATCCTATGCTCTCTAGTGTTCTTAATAGAAATGAATGTTGGAATTTTATCATTTTTTTCTGCATCTATTTTGATAATCATATGATTTTTGTTAGTTTGGTTATTGATATAGTTGATTATGCTAATAGTTTTCCTAATATTGAACTAGCCCTGTATTCCTGGTATAAATCCTATTTGGTTATAGTGTATTATCCTGGGTATGACTTTCAGTAATCTCATTTATAATATTTTATTTAATATTTTGGCATCAATATTCATAGGGAAATTGGTCTATAGTTTTCTTTCTCTGTTTTCACCCTACCTGGTTTAGCTATCAGCACCATATCTATGTCATAAAAGCAATTTGGGAGAACACCATCTTTCCCTATTTATTCAAATAGTATATATATATGGTAGGATTTATACCAGGAATGCAGGAATGGTTCAATATTAGGAAAACTATTAGCATAATTGACTATATCAATAACCAAATTAACAAAAAAAAAAGATTATCTCAATAAATGCAGAAAAAGCATTTGATAAAATCCAACATCCATTCCTATTAGGAAACATTAGAGAATATAGGAATAAATGGACTTTTCCTTAAAATAGTCAGTAGCATCTATTTAAAATCATCAACTGGCATCATATATAATCATGATAAACTGGAACCATTCCCAATAAGATCAGAGGTGAAACAAGGTTGCTCACTATCACTATTATTTTTCAATATTGTATTAGAAATGTTAGCTTTGGCAATAAGACAAGAAAAAGACATTAAAGGAATTAGAGTAGGTAATGAAGAAACCAAATTATCACTCTTTGCAGATGATATGATGATATACTTAGAGAACCCTAGAGAATCAACTAAAAAACTATTAGAATTAATCCACAACTTTAGCAAAGTTGCAGGATCCAGAATAATCCACATAAATCATCAGCATTTTTACACATCACTAAGAAAGTCTAACAGCAAGAGATACAAAGAGAAATCCCATTTAAAATAACTGTCAATAGTATAAAATATTTGGGAATATATCTACCAAGGGAAAGTCAGGATCTATATAAGCAAAATTACAAAACACTCTCCACACAAATAAAGTCAGATCTAAACAACTGGAAAAATATCAAGTGCTCTTGAATAGGTAGGGCTGATATAATAAAGATGATAATACTACCTAAACTAATTCTTTATTTAGTACTATACCAATCAAACTCCCAAGAAATTATTTTACTGATATAGAAAAATAACAACAAAATTCATGTGGAAAAACAAAAAGTCAATAATTTCCAAAAAAATTAATGAAAAAAAAGCAAATGAAGGTGGCCTAGCTGTACCTACCACATCTAAAACTATGTTATAAAGCAGTGGTCATCAAAACCATTTGGTACTGGCTAAGAAACAGAGTAGTGGATCAGTGGAATAGGATAAGTTCACAGGACAAAATAGTCAATTGGTATAGTAATCTAGTGTTTGATAAACCCTCAGACCCCAGTTTTTGGGGAAAAAACTCACTATTTGACAAAAACTGCTGGGAAAATTGGAAACTAGTATGGAAGAAAGTAGGCGTTGACCCACACCTAATAACATATACCAAGATAAGGTCAAAATGGATTCAAGATCTAGACATAAAGAATGATATTATAAACAAATTAGAACAATGTAGGATGGTTTACCTCTCAGACCTGTGGAGGGGAAAGGAATTTGTGACCAAAGAAGAACTAGAGATCATTATTAATCACAAAATAGATAATTTTGACTATATCAAGTTAAAAAGGTTTTGTACAGATAAGATAAGAAGGGAAGCCATAAACTGGGAAAATATTTTTACATTCAAAGGTTCTGATAAAGTCCTCATTTCTAAAATATATAGAGAATTGACTCAAATATATAAGAATTTAAGGCATTCTCCAATTGATAAATGGTCAAAAGATATGAATAATTTTCAGATGAAGAAATTGAAACTATTTCCAGTCACATGAAATGGTGCTCCAAATCACTATTCATTAGGGAAATGCAAATTAAGACAACTCTGAGATACCACTACATACCTGTCAGATTGGCTAAGATGACAGGAAAAGATAATGATGAATGTTGGAGGGGATGTGGGAAAACTGGGACACTGATACATTGTTGGTGGAACTGTGAACGGATCCAACCATTCTGGAGAGCAATCTGGACCTATTCTCAAAAAGTTATCAAACTGTGCATACCATTTGACTCAGCAGTGTTTCTACTGGGCCTATATACTAAAGAGATCTTAAAGAAAGGAAAGGGACCCACTTGTGTAAAAAATGTTTGTGACAGCCCTTTTTGTAGTGGCAAGAAACTAGAAACTGAAAAGATGCTCACCAATTGGAGAATGGCTGAATAAATTATGGTACATGAATGTCATGGAATATTATTGTTCAGTAAGAAACGGCCAGCAGAATGATTTCAGAGAGGCCTGGAGAGACTTGCATGAACTGATGCTGAATGAAATCAGCAGAACTAGGAGAACATTATACACAGCAACAAGATTATACGGTGATCAATTCTGATGTGATTCAATGATTTGATTCAAACCAGTTCCTATTGTTCAACGATGAAGATAGCCACAAAAATCCAGAGAGAGGCCTGAGGGAACTGTGTGAATCACAACGCAGCATTTTAGTGCTTTCTGTGCATTTTGTTTTCCTTCTTAGTTTTTTTTTTCCTCTCTTTTTAGATCTGATGTTTCTTGTGCAGTAAGATAACAGTATAGATATGTATACATGTATTGTGTTTGTCATATAATTTATCCTACTTAGCATGTATTAGATTACCTGTCATCTAGGGGTGAGAGGGGTGGGGGAAAGGAGGGGAAAAGCTTGAAACAAACAAAAAAAAAGTTTTGCAAAGGTCAATGTAGAAAAATCACTCATATGTTTTGTAAATAAAAAGCTTTTAATTAAAAAAAACTATATTAATCTATTTATTGATAAACCCAAAGACCCCAGCTTTTGAGATAAAAGATCACTATTTGACAAAAACTGCTGGGACAATTGGAAACTAGTATGGAAGAAACTAGGCATTGAGGCACACCTAACACCATATACCAAGATAAGGTCAAAATGGATTTTTGCCGGTCCAAATTTCCTTCTTAAAAGATAACACCCTTTTATTATCAATTAATTATATAGCATTACATAGTAGAAATAATTATGGACAATTTACTTAATAATAAAAAACCCAGATATAATTGGCAAAAAACCATGAACAACAAGTATTCTCAATGTTTACAGCCCAATTCAAACCACTTCACAATCACTCGAAATAGAAAGTGGTGAGACTAGTCTGGTCTTGGATCTAGAACTTGAAACTTTGCCATAGAAAATTGCCTATCATTACTAAAACACTCTCACTTCCCTGCCAGAAACCTAGTGTCTCTTCCTACGGAAACTTGACAACTACCATGACCTGGATCTATTGCTGCTCACTACAGGAATGCCAAATCATTTGGATCTGGAAGCCACTGACATTTATACCAGGAAGGTTGCTGCAGTCTAGGAAAAAAATAATTCAGTCCAAGATGAGGAGAATATATACATGCCAGGTCTCTCCTTATTACAGATGTGAATAAAACTTAAATGTTTAGATGTGGCTGTCAACTGAGTAATAAAAAAAACCCATATATATGTATATATACACATATACACATATACACACATATATATACACACATATATATATACACACATATATATTTGTAGAGCGTGTGTATATATATATATACATACATACTGTATATAAATTTATTTATCTGTATTCATTTAGATTTTAAGTATATGCAAAATAAATAGAATGCAACTTTTGAGAATGTAGCAATAACAGCTAAGTGAAATAAGTGGAGATCAGGGAAAACCTCCTGCAGAAAATAATGCTTTATTTGAGCTTTGAATGAAACAAAGAATTCTAAGAGGCATGGGTGAGGAAGGAGTACATTACAGAAATATGGGACAACCAGTAAGGTACAGAGACAGGATATGAAACGTAACATGTGAGGAATGGAAAAAATGACTGATTTGACTGGACCTAATAGTTCATGAAAGGTAGGTGGTGTATAAGAATATAGGGGGGTGTGAATATTAGTTAGTTTGTGAAAATCCTTAAATAACAGACAAAAAGTAATCTGTATTTGGTCCCAGACAGAACAGATAGACATTGGAATTTACTGACCAGGAGAGTGATATGGTTAGAGAAGTATTTCATGAGAATAAGAACATAGCTTTTAGATCTCAAAGGAATCTTGGAGATTATTATGTCAAATACCCTCATTGAGGAATGAGGAAATTCAACCACATATCCAGGGCTATAAAGCTATAAATGTCTGAGATGGATTTTATACTAAGGTATTAATTTCCTGACTCTAAGTCCAGTATACTATTCTCTCTGATGTTTCTGGAAAATCACTTTGGCAATTGTGTGGAGGACAAAACAAAAAACTGAGAAAATACATATTTTAAAAGTCCATACTGGAGAGAAGATATTTTAAGGACACTCAGGGACTAATTTTCAAATTTCTCAAACAAGGGGAGATTCCAAAAGTATGATAAGAGAATCCTGGATGGCATTATTATTACATAAAAGGTTTCTGACTGTTAAGAACATTACTCTCACAGTCATGCTGTTTTCACATATGTTACTTTTCTCCTTACCTACTTAATCATTCTGACAACAATGATAGCTCTCCATCAGCACCCCTACTTTCACTGTACTCAGAATCTGTTTTCCCCTCTAGTACCTCTCACAACAGTAAAAAAAAATCCCCCCAGGTTCTTAAATCTGTCCCGGGGAGTTTTGTATGCCTCCATAACTTAAGACACATAGCAAGTTTTGGCCCACAAATCTAGAATGCAGCATCCACTCCTCCAACCCTACTGCCTCCTTTTATGCTTTTACTTTTTATTACCTTTCATGGTCAAGGGACCATACAAACCACAGATAACACTTGTCTCCACATTTCATAATTTTTTGGTATTTGTCTTTGTTAGGAATTTTATACTTTTTATGCTTTTCTTACGCTGTCACATTCTGGCTGAATATTTTCCCAGACTTAAATCACTCATAGGAATTTTCTTTTTTCTCCCAAGATATCATATACTTTTTTTTTCAAAATCTTCCTCTTTTTTCAGCCTTTTATACTGTTTTCCTCCTAGAAAAGAGTTTCTTCTCTTATTCCCACTTCTATTACTGATGTTTTTCCCTCTTCTTCTTTGTTGCCATTTGAAATTGTTGTCCTTTCCAGGGCATTTCCTAACACAGCATTTGACATTCAAAACTTTTGATCTTAAAAATCTTCAGTCTCTACCACCCATCTATAAATCTATTCATTTATTTTTCTTTTGTGTTCTTCTTGCTATCATTTTATGTTATCCTTTTATCAAGGAGATGAATGTTGCTGAAGATCCCAGCTTTATCCTATTATTTTAAAATCATCATGGGGGACCCTTTTATCTAGCTCCTCCTATCCCAGTCACATAGAGTAGATCTCATTGAAGGAGAGGTACTATAACATGCACTAATGAACATGGTGTCCAAAATATCAACATCAAAAAATGGGCCTAGTAGGCCCAATATTGCTTTGTTCAAAAGTTTAGAAGCCTCTTTTTTATCTCTGGTGGCTATTTTCACTCTAACTTCTTTTTAAAAAATTTCCTCAGCCTATTCCCAGTATCAGAATTGTGACAATTTAGATGAACTGAGATTTCACAACAAAAATACAGGCTATTTCTTGCCCTTTACTGCTATATTACTTCCACTGTGATACCTGACAACAACAATAACCATTTATATAGCATTTCAAAGTTTGCAAAGTGCTTTTGTTATATTATTCAATGTAATCTCTGAAACAACCCTGTGAGATTGGTGCTGTTAGGATTCCCATTTAATAAATGAGAAAACTGAGACAGAGAAAGATTGTCTTGTTCAGAGTCACAAATGCTCCTCATAGAAGTTGGGATATCTTATTACTGATGGTGAGTGGGTATATAAATATTTCCTTACAATCTATTTCAAAAGGTAGATAATGATCCAGCCAACACTATTCTCTTCTAATATGAGATACCGATGCTCTATTTGATATAGTATCTCTCAGTTTAATTATTATGTTAAGAATGATTTACTCTTATATTACTAATCACAGAAAAGGGGATCATTTATGGAACATTTAACTAAATGTAAAATTTCAACCATATTAGGTAATCCTTTTATAAGGTTTGAGTAAGTAACTCAGGTGATTCAGAGGGGAAATAATGAAAAAAATGATAGATCATGCTTTGAGTAAGCTATAAAAAGTCAATTCAGTGACAAAGAATAGACTTAAAGATGATCCTAGACACTGATAAGAAAAGTGGAAGACACAAAGAATAGGAAAAAGGAAAGTTGTAAGAAGTAGTGTGGAGTTAGGAAAGTATAAGCACAAGCAGTGATAATTTCCACAAATAAAGGAGATGATTGGATTCTGAAAGCTGCTTGGGACAATCTCCTCCATTTAACCTCCCCCCACTCTACTACTACAGATCCCAAGGTAATCCCATAACTCTTTTATCCCTTTGAATTTCCTGGCAGCTTAAAGATTTTTTTTCATGATTATGGAAAGTTTGTTTACCTTTCTTTGATTTAAACATTTACTCTAAGAACAGTGTTAACTACTGATATTTGTGAATCAAATTATTTGGGAGGGAACTCCAATAGAGGGGAAACAATTGAGGGGGACACATCCTAAAAGATTTGGAGATAGAAGCAGCTAGGTGGTACGGTGGTTAGACAACCAGTCCTGAAATCAGGAGTTCAAATCTGGTCTCAGACACTTCCTAGCTGTGTGGTCCTGGGCAAGTCACTTAACCCCAACTGTCTCAGCAAAAAGCAAAAAAAAAAAAAAAAAATTGGAGATAAATCTAACTTTGAAGCTTGTTACCAAAAGCTCTACCTTTGGCTTTCTTATGCAGTCTGTAACCGCCCTTAGGGCTTTAATTAAGGAATTCTCTAGAAACTCCATTTAAGAAAGAACCTACCACATTTATGATAAACTTCAAATTTGGCTAAGCCCATGACTATCCAGACGATTTCTCCATGCCCTCTACAAGGATTCTCTCCCCCTCCCCACCTTTAAATTCTCATTTATGTATGATCTTTCTTCCATTCAAGTGTAAACTACTTGAGGACAAGTATTAATTTTTTTTTCTTTTTGCTTTTATTTTTATTCCCAGGATTTAGTATGGTGCCTAGCACAAAGTGTTAAATGGATGCTCTATATGTGTATGTATGTATAGATGGATGTCTATAACTATCTAACCAGCTAACTAACTGCAAGCTGGAGTTAGCATAAGTTGTTTACTTAAATCTCCCATTATCTTTGATAATTTATGCAATATGTCTGGAGGAAAGAAAGCTGCCTTACATGCAGTGCTGGTGTTACTTTTAGTGATCTCATTTGCATACCCTTGCTGGTCTTATTCTCCTATTCTCCATATCTATTCAATTAACCTCAATTCACATTCCTTCCTTTATACATTTGGGGATTAATTTCTTTCACCAGCATTAAGATCAAAGGTAGATTTCAATATAACTTCAGTTTGATCAATGGCAGTTTCATGCATCCATAGATTAAAGAGCAAAAGTATAAAATTTTTGTTCCAAAGCCTAGAATCTAACATTGATAAAAGCAATCAATGAGTCAATCAATAAGAGTCTGCTTATTAAGTGATAAGCACTGAACTTTGATCTGGAAATATAAAGAGAAAAGTAAAATCATCATTTCTATCAAAGAATTTGTGATCTAGCTAAGAAATATAACATATACATATATTGATATATACAAAATAGAAAGAAATTTGAAGTATGGGTGACACATTAGCTGTTAGAAGCTCAAAAAAAGGCTTTATTTAAAAGATTGTTTGAATTAAGTTTTGAAAGAAGGATTTTCAGAAATGAAGATGGAGGAGAAGCATATATGCATTCCAAACATGAAGAAGTTGATACAAAGAGTTGAGAAATGAAATATTGTTCAGGAAAATAGAAAAGAAAAAGGACAGCTTGTTTTGACCATCGTGTACATGAAGGGAATTAATGTGCCATAAGTTTAGAAAGATTGGTTGGGAGCAGATTATTGAGGATTTTAAATGCTGAACAGAGGAGATGATAAATCCCAAGAAAACAATGTCAGATTTAGTGTTAGAAGTGATCTTATGGGGGGGGAAAGAAGAGCCAAGATGGTAGAGTGAAAACATGACTCTGCGTCCTCCTCTGATCTTCTCTCAAACCAACAATAAATTAAGCTTCTGAACTGATCTTCAAGTCAAAGAATCCAGAAATATTTGGACACTGCTTTCTGAAGAACTTCATATCAGGTTTGTTAAACTTGGACAGAGGGATAAACAGTGGACTCAGGTGTAGGCCAGAAGTGAGGGTGGGACTCAGCTCAGCTCCTCGTGGCAGAAACTCTACACTCCAAACTCCAAATACCTGGAGTTTATCTGAGGCACTCAGGACACTCTGCCCTGATTGTGGACAGGTGTTCTGGCAGTCTTGCTTTGTTTAAGGAGTAATTCGCACTTAGTCCTAGCCCCCACCGGCCCAGCACCTTAAATTAATTCGCTGAATTGCACCAGGGCAAAGATCTTCAGCCTCTGTTTTTCCAAGCCTTAAAGAATCATCCACACTGTCTAAAAAAATTGCAGAAGCAAAAGAGAGCTCTCACCATAGACAGCTTTTATCAAGAGAAAGAAGGGATGACCCCATATCCTGAGGTTACTTTAGACAAAACTCCAAAGGAACTTATTAAGGAACACCACTGGTCATTTTCAAAAGGCCTTTCTGGAAGATTGCATAAAGAACTTCATAAGAGAGCTGGAGGATAAATGGGAAAATAAACTAAAATCAGTGCAAGAAGGATACAATAACTTGCAAGAAGGATATGATGCCCTACAAAGAGATATGAAATTTATTGAAAAATAAAATTAGTGAAGTGGAAAAAGACAATAATGTGCGGAAAAATAAAATTAGTGAAGTGGAAAAAGAGTGCAAAGAACAAAAAAATTCAATTGGCCAGTTACAAAAGGAGCTTAAAAAGGTAACTGAAGAAAACAACACTTTAAAAATAAGAATTGAACAAATGCAAGTGAATGACTCAATAAGACTTCAAGAATCAGTCAAACAAAAACAAAAAAATGAAAAATTAGAAGAAAATATGAAATATCTCCTAGGAAAAACAACTGACTTGGAAAATAGATCTAGGAGAGACAATCTAAGAATTATTGGACTTCCTGAAAGCCATGATGAAAAAAAAGAATCTAAACACTAACTTCCAGTAAATCGTGAAAGAAAATTTGCCTGAGATTGTAGAATCAAAAGGCAAAATCACCACTGAAAGAATTCACCGATCACCTCCTGAAAGAGACCCCAAAATTAAAACCCCAAGGAATATCGTGGCTAAATTTCAGGACTATAGCACCAAGGAACAGATTCTGCTAGCAGCTAGAAAGAAACAATTCAAATACCGAGGATCAATAATGAGAATCACACATGATCTGTAAGCCTCCACATTGAAGAATCAAAGGACCTGGAACCAGATATTCCGAAGGGCAAAGGAACCTTGATTACAGCCAAGAATAACCTATCCAGCTAGAATGAGCATTATCCTCCAGGTAAGAAGATGGTCATTCAACGATATAGGTGAATTTCACCTTTTTCTAATGAAAAGACCAGATCTGAACAAAAAATTCGACATCCAAACACAGAACTCAAGAGAAGCATAAAAAGGTAAAAACGAAAGGACTCTTGAGAACTTTATTTCTACTAGGGGGATACTTAAAATTTGGGGGCATAATTAACTAGATATTACTTTGATAATATGAAAAAGAAAACTAGAGGGGGAAAGGTTGTCATACTGGGGAAAAGAGGGAAAAAGTGGTAAAATAAGATCTAAAAAAACAAGGAGGTATAAACAAGGTAAAATCTCTTGAAAAGTCAAAGAAAACCTAATATAATTGAGAGAAAGAGGGGAGGGAGATGAGCAATGTGTAAATCTTATTCTCATCAGGTTGGGTTCTAAAAATATACATCAGACACTTGATTTCACATAGAAACTTGTCTGTTGCTAGAGGGAAGTGGGAGGGAAAGGAGAAAAAGAAAGGGATAAACTAATAGAAGGCAAAATAGAAGAATCAGGGGAAAGGAGTTAAAAAAGGGGGAGGGGATCTAAAGGGTGGTGGATTGTTTGGGAGAGGGGGTCATCAAAAGCAAAGTACTGAGGAGGGGGGGAAGGGAGAAAGGGGAAAGGAAAGGGGAAAACATAACTTGGGTACATAAGATGGCAGGAAATAAAGAATTAGTTATTCTAACTGTGAATGGGAATGGGAGAGTTCATCCCATTCCCATTCACAGT
>JAJPUD010020536.1:0-24525 GCA_023553655.1 Myrmecobius fasciatus | reverse complement strand
TTTCTTTCTTTCTTTCTTTCTTTCTTTCTTTCTTTCTTTCTTTCTTTTTCTCTTTCTTTCTTTTTTTTGCTGAGGCAATTGGGGTTAAGTGACTTGCCCAGGGTCACACAGCTAGAAAGGGTTAAGTGTCTGAGGCCAGATTTGAAGTCAGGTATTCCTGATTTCAGGGCTGGTGCTTTGCACTGCACCACCTAGCTGCCCCCTAAAATCACCTTTTGTAAGTATTTCTATCAATATTCATATTAAGCTTTTTAACCATGTGAAGGACACACACACACACACACACACACACAATTAAATCCGATGATCTGTTAATGATCTTTGATTAAAAAGGCCAAAGTCTCCCATTGCAGCTAGAATCATCTCCAGTCCTCTTGATTTATATATGACCACTGAACTCAGATGTCTCTTGAGGGGATAGTGAGGCAGGTGATCTTTCATAGCCCTGTCTCTTTAAATTACAATTCACTTACATGTCATGGCACCACATCTCTAATTTCATGGTTCTCTTCGAGAATGAAGGACAATCAACAACAACAATAGCATATATAGTAATCCTCAGGAAGGTCCCAAAAAACCCTAATTTTCATGTTTCATCAATTAATCATCTAATACTAAATTTACATACTTTTTAATCTCAGATAATAAAAATATTTGTTGTTAGAATTATGTCCTGTAGCATTATATATATATATATGAAGGAAATTTGTAAAATATTTAAATTAGGATTTTTAAATTAAACTAATTGGGGCCTATAGAGCTTAAAATATATATGTTGGAAACATTTATTCCAAGTTTCATATTATGCATTTGAGAAAAGTGAGAACTAGAAGGATTAATTGATTTTTTTCAAAAATACTGTTATTCAATTATTATATATATGCATATAATATAAAAATGTTTATTCCCTTTTATCAAACTTCAGGATTAAATATTATATTTTAATGCAACATTCAAATCACTAATTATTTAATGGAATATTAAATCTCAAGGAAAATTCAAGATTATAGCTTATTGTTACCAGTATTAACAAATATCCTTTGTTTGAGATTTCATGGCTTGCCTTGAACTTTTAGCAGCTTTTCTATCTTTGTCTTTTCCAGCTCAAATGCTTCATGATATCCTTTCTATCCTTCAGCAATCTCCCTATTATTCTGAACCCTTTATCATTTTTCATGTTCTATCCTTTCTTGTGCTCTTCAGGTTCTATTTCCCATGATTGGCACTCACAATTTATTCTCCTTGAAAACTACCTTGCCTGTGGAAACCAATGGTAATTGTGACATTGTTTCTATTCATCAGATATATCAAATTTGTGCCTTTTAGAATAAAAAAAATCTTAACTGCGGTTTATTCTGTATAGCAACTTTGTAGTTATAATTGGATTGTTTTAGTCAGACAATTCTTAAGATTACAATCTTTTTTTTTCATTGTTTATGATTCCATATTAAGTTTCTATTGTCTCTGAAGCAAAAAGAAGTTCATGGAAATAAGAGGGTTCTCAAAAATGAGCAGGTCACAAGAAAGTGCATCATTTTCTGTGCACTTTTATAAATCCCATACTGAAAGTTAAATTTCTTCACATAAATGCCCAATATGAGAATGAACCTGTTACATTGATTAAATCTAAGGACCATAGTAGGAATTGCAATTACTTAGAACTATAAAAAATAATATATGCTCATAGATAGGAATGTAATAATGTAATTAATTCTTCTCTCTAAGCATAATTGCATTGTTTTATTTAGCAGTTGTTCATAGAACTAATACAATATTATTCAGGCACTGCCCTCATTTCTACAGTGGGAAAGTAAAGTAAATTTTTTTTTGGCATGATAGCAGAAACGTTCCCACAGATTGAGAGTTTTAGTTAGTGGTGCAGTCACCATTTACAGAACTCATGGTTCTTTTTAGCTAGTTCTTAGACTAATAGATGCTCTTCAATGAGAGAAGGAAGTCAGCAAAACTGGTTACAAGAAATTCAAAAGCAGAGTGAACTTTTCCATGATAATATATCAATATAGGCCGATAGCCCACATCTGCTTTATTTTTCAGATCCTCCAAGTCTTCCAACTGTTCCCAATTCTTTTGTAACTGTATTTCCCTATGCCCTTGAAGCATTTCATGTCCTTACTGTTGTTGTTGTCATTGTTGAGGAGGCATTACAGGTGTATCCACTTATTCTTCATGGTCTCATTTAGGGTTTTAGTTTCACTATTTTGGATCATGCTACTTTAGCCTCCCAAGCAGGATCATCTATGATAGTCATGTACATATTTTTTCTAAATCTCAGAGATTATGTTTTTGCAAGCCCTACTTCAATAATTAGTTTTGTTGTTTCACCTCCTTATGATCCTTTCTATCATCCCAAAGGGGACTCTGAAGAAGTTGTTCACTAAGATTAATGCTCTATAGTAATTATACAAGTGGAGAGACAAGGGGTGACTTTACATGTAGATAGAGCAGGAAGATCTCTAAAAAGATATAATTTCAGGGATGACAGGAATTCTTCTGCAACTATAAATCACCTTCCACTACTGCTCCTAGATGCCTAAAAATCAGATATATGGGATTAAGTCTTGTATCCCACAACAGCCCTCACTCAAAACACAAAAGATCTCTTCCAGTTAATAAAATTGACCTGAATTCCTGCTGATAGAAAAAAAAAGACCTAAGATTTTTCTCTTTGGGTCATAGTTTTAGAACTAGAAATCATTTTAGTGATCTTATGCATTCAATTTACATTTAAAGGATATGAGAAACAAACTGGTGAAGTGGCTTGCTCAAGCTACACAGGCAATAATGAACACATACATAACTAGGCTTTTTGATTTGTGACTGAGTAATAGCAGTGTATTACTTTGGTGTAGAAGAATGCAGAGGTGGATTGTGGGAAAAAGGCAAATTTTGTCAAGGTCTATTCTGAAGATAAATTACATTGTCAATCAAATTATGTTTCTTATTATAATTACTAACAAGGTATAGTATTGACTTTTACTTAAGTTTTAAAATTCCATTAAATAAAGAAATTGAAATCTAGAGTACTTTTGTAAATTGCCTAAATTCATTCAGGTAGTATAAGTCAGAGGTAGGCTTTGAGTCCAGGTCTTCTCTACCCAGAGTTGGCATACTGATACCTATAAATTCATAAGTCTCCACTAAATATTTGGATTTGTTCAGAGATTTTTTCCATTTATATCATATTTCAGCATCATGTATATATAACTTACCATGCATGGAAAGATCCCTTACATAATAGTAAAGTGAAAATTTTATCACTCTCCATGGTCAAACTTATATTACTGTTACAATCACTTAAACATCTATGTTGATTTATGTTTTAAAGTAAAGGAAGGAGAAATGTTGCATTTGGTAGCATATTAAGGAGATTTCCTTTAGCTCTTTTTGAGTTATTTTTGTTCCATTCTGAGTTCAGAAAATGAATATTTGCTTGTGTTAGCAATCATAAAAGTGAAAAGAAATATTCTTATGCCATTGGCTATAGCTTCATTCATTCATTGAAAAAAAAGTATAAACATTTATCAAGAGTGTATACTTTCTTGAACTTCATCTTCAGTATTGTCAGCCATACATAGCATCTCATCAATCATATTCTTAAAAGTGGGTTCTGTGATATTTTTATGAAAAAAAAGTTATTTTTTTCAACTCAGCAAGAGTTCTTTTTCTCAGAATAGCACTTCCTGATATAGGTGTGGTTTTATCATATTTTTCTTTCATTCAAAGAAAAATAAATTTTAAAAAGATAGAAATGAAAATAGAAATATTTTAGATTCCATTTTATGTCATACAAAATAAGAAAGCAGTATATTAAACTCCTCTTTTTCTTATTTCCCTTTCCTTTTTCTATTTTCTTATAACTCACATTAGTGTTCAAAGACATTTTTCTCTTCTCTTAAAATCATCATTGGTCTATTTCTTTTATTCTTACTACCTTAGTATTTTAGATCTAAATCTAACTGTGGAGATAAGCCTAAAATAATTACTGTCTCCCACATATACACCACTGTGAACCTGAGCACTTCCAGAAGCAATATGAATTAATAATTAAAAAAAAAAACATGGAATTGGCATGAGGACAATAGAGTTGTGATTCTTTGCTTGTTCTCTTCTCCCTCATTGCTTTAAATTTGCTTTGTATATTTGTATTTATTCAACAATGCATATATTCTGTGACTTCCTTATTCCCATCCACATACAAAAAGTTGAACAAAATATCCTTGAAGGCAAGGACCATTTCTAGTTACTGACTTACAGTTTTTATATCCTAATGTTTAGTATATAACAGGTGCTTAATGAATATTTGATGAAAGGAACTAAAATGGATTTCATTCCAAATTTACACAGAAATCAGCTGTAACTGGGGTTAGTCTCTTTGCATCCCCTTTTTATATCATTCTTACAAAATGTCTTCTGTCACAAGATGAAGATTTTAGGAAAGAAAAGAAGGGGATTTTCCCACATTAATATTTCCAATTGAATTTGTTATGTTGAAATAGGAAATGCAACAGTTTTAAAACAAAAGACAATATAAATACATGCATATATTTGTGTACACATACATACATACATACATATATTGAGATAATGAAATGCCAGATGGTAAGTGTGTTAATTTCATGCAATATATAACCAATGAAAAACATTAAAGGAGACAATGATGTTAAGCAAATGAATGACAGGAAGAGAAGATAACACAGTTGTATGTCAAGAAAGAAGAGGTGCATTTCCCAAGTATTCCACTTTCATGTGTGCAATATCAAGAGAAAATAAGAAAGGTTTTCAACATGTTGAGTAGACCTACTGTGATGATATATTCAAAAGCTTTAGACAAGACTTGCATGCAATGAATATGTTTGGATGAGTTGGAATCTCCAGTCAGTAGTGGGGCATACAAATTGATAAAATTATAGATCTAATTCTGTATTTTGAGTTCAACATTTCATATTTACTTCCCTCTCATTCTCTTTAAAAGCTCCTGGATACAAATGATATGATGTCATTATATCCAGAGGACACTGAGATGTCTACCAAATATCAAATTTCCAGATACAGTAACATTCTATTATGACATCTTGTCATTATAATGATGCCAGAAAACAGATTTCACATCTATGTCAGTTTTCCAAGTTGCATTTAAAGTTCCTATGCAAAATTAACTATGTAGTGATGGTGAATTCACAATGTAATTAAATCCATTGAATGGTAAAAACAAACAAAACCAATTTATAGTATTTGCCAATATCTATATATAATTTGTTGTAATTTTAAGGTTTTTTCCACTTCCTATTTTTGATGTTTGAACATACATATGTTGAGTATGGTCATAGAATTTTATAAAAATACTTCTATCATACATTCATTTAGTAATTAGTCTATTGCAATAAACAAAATATTTGACCAATGCTAAACAAAAAGACACCTAGACCTAGTGATTACAGGCTCTTATTTCTATCATAATTCAGAACCAGGAAATGTTGACATGGTAGTCTTACAATTTTATAGCATGTTATTAGCACCGCTGTATTTCTTTCTGTGGAGCATGGCAAAGATCTCAAGGAGGCTTCAATTATATACATATACATATATATATATATATATATATATATATATATATATATATGTAACTAGTATGTATATGTGTGTGTTGATATCCAAACTTTCCTTAAAGGAAGATGGGAATGTTTCCATTGACCTCTATTACTGGATGATCTTCCTACACCCAAATCTGAACCTCTCTATTCTCCTCCTCCAACAAGTCTTTACTCTTGCACTTATGTTGTCTAATTCCTTTCATTTTCCTCTCCACATCATGATATATATTTCTGGTTACTTACCTCTTCTTTTGATATAATTTATCCCATTTAATTCTCCTTTCTCTTCTTCCAGTATAATCCTTTTTCCACCTATAATTTCTTGTTATATCATCACAATAAAGTCAATATATCACTATGCTTTCTAGTGTTTTTAATAAGAATGAGTGCTGTATTTTGTCAAAATCTTTTTCTACATCAATTGACATTATTGTATGATACTTTTTGGTTTTGTTATTGATATGGTCGATTATGGTAATTGTTTTCCTGATATTGAACTTGTCCTGCATTTTTGGTATAAATCCCACTTGGTCATAGTGTATTATGTTGATAAGCTGCTGTAATCTCTTTGCTAGTATTTTATTTAAAATTTTGCATCAATATTCATTAGGAAGATTGGTCTGTAATTTTTTTTGGCCTTTCCTCATTTAGAATTAAGTGCCATATTTATGTCATAGAACGAATATGTCAGTACTCCTTTACCTATTTTTCAAAATAGGTATATAATATTTATATAATATTGGAATTAATTGTTCTTTAATGTTTAATAGAATTCCCTTGTAGATCTATATGGCCCTGGAGATTTTTTTAGGGAGTTCATTAATGACTTGTTCAATTTCTTTCTCTAAATGACACTATTTAAGTATTTTATTTCCTCTTCTGTTAACATGGGCAAGTTGTATTTTTGTAAATATTTATTGATTTCAATTAGATTGTCTAACTTGTTTCTATAGTCAGGCAAAATAGTTCTTAATTATTGCTTTAATTACTTTTTCATTGGAGCTAATTTCAGTTTTGATGCTGATGATTTTTTTTTCCTTTTTCTAATCAAATTAACCAACTATTTTGTTAATTTTTTTATAAAAAAAATCTTAGTTTTGTTTATGAGTTCAATAGTTTTTTTTCTATTTTATTAATCTTTCCTTTCAATTTCAAAATTTCTAATTAGTATTTAATTGGGGGTATTTAATTTGTTCATTTTCTAACTCTTTTAGATGCAAGTCTAGTTCATTGATCTTCTCTTCCTTTGTTTTATTCATGTTACTATTTAGAGATATAAGATTTTCCCTATGAACTATTTTGGCTGCATCCCATAGATTTTGGTATATTGTCACATTATTGTTGTTTTCTTGGATGAAATAATAGATTGTTTCTGTGATTTGTTGTTTGACCCATTCATTGTTTAGAATTAGGTAAATATCTGATTGGATTTTAGTCTATTTTTCCTTGGCCCTTTATTGAATATAATTTTTATTGCATTGTGGTTCAAAAACAAAGCATTTACTATTTCTTTCTTTTGCATTTTATTTATTTATGGCCTATGATTTTTAATCCAATAGGCTATTAGTTTATGGAAGAGTCCATCCCATTCACATTGATAGTTATATCAACTCTGTTTCCCCTCATCCTATTTTCTCTCCTGTATATAATTTTGTTCTCTCTTTTCACTCCATCCAAAATAGTATGTTTTTTTTTTAATTAACCACATTCACTACCTTATCTCCTATCACCTCTCTGCCTTCTTTCAATAGTTTTTTTTAACCCTCTTCATCCACTACCTTATCTTCTATCACCCCTTTCTCCCTTCTCTTACTTTTTCCCTATATTTCTGCACTTCCTTCTATACTGTCCCTTCCCCCCTTTTTTCCTCCTACTTCTTATAGGGTTACATAAATTTCTGTACCCAACTGAATGAATAAATTATTCCCTCTAAGAGCCAATGCTAAATAAATCAATCTTCAGACAATGCTCATACTCCTTCCTTTCCCACCTGCATTGTAATAAGTTTTTTGCAACTCTTCATGTAAACTAATTTCTCCATTATACCTGCCATTTCTTCTTTTTCCAATACAGACCTTTTCCTACCCCTTAATGTCTTTTTCTTTGATATCAACACACCAGCGCATTCACAACCACACTCTATGTGCCCCAGTGACAGATACATTTTCAGTAGTTGCAAATATTGTTTTCCTATCTAGGGATGTACACAATTTGACCTTTTTTATGGTTCTCTTGAGTACTATTTCTTCACTGAAGGTCCATCACTTCCCCTGAAAGAGTATGCTCAATCTCGCTGGGTAGTCAATTCTTGGTTGTAAACCTAGGCACTTTGCCTTTCAGAATATAGTATTTTAGGCTCTCTAATTCTTTATTGTAGAAGCTGAAAGCTTCTTGGGTAATCCTGACTGTTGTTCTTTGATACCTGAATTTTTTTTTTGTCTGGTAGCTTGTAGTATTTTTTCCTTGAGATTGTAGTTCTGGAGTTTTGCAACAATGTTCCTTGGGGTTTTCCTCATGGAATCTCTTTCCTAAGGTGATTGTTGGATACCTTTAAGAGTATTTCCCTCTCTGTTTCTAGAATATCGGGGCAGTTTTCCTTAAAGATCTCTTGTAGAATGCTATCTAGACATTTTTTTTTTGGTCACGACCTTCAGATAGACCAAAAACTTACAAATTGTCTCTTCTGGATCTATTTTCCATGTTGGCTTTTTTGCCAATGAGGTATTTCACATTTTCTTTCATTTTTTCTCATTATTTTTAGTTTGTTTGACTGATTTTTGCAGTCTCATAAAGTCATCAATTTGCTCTGTTCTAGGTTTTAATGTGTTTTTCTTCAGTTATCTTTTGCATCTCTTTTTCCATTTGGTTTATTCTAGTGTTTAAGGAACTGTTTTCTTCAGACAAATTTTTCCTTCCTTTTAGAAACTGTTGACTCTCTCATGCATATCTTCAATTTTTTTTTCTTCTAACTCTCTTATTTCCCTTTTGAAGTCTCCTATGAGTATTTCTGGGAAGCCTCTATGGGATTGAGACTATTTCATGTCACTCTTTGAGATTTCCTCTGTGCACACATATTATCTGAATTTGTGTTTTGGTCTGCCCTGTTAGTAGCTTTCTATAGTCAATTTTCTTTTCTGATTCTTCCTCATTTTCTTTCCTTTTTCTTTGGTATTTAATCTATTTTTTAGTTTTAAAAAGCGCTCTCCTCCTGTGGTAAAAGTGGTGCTATCCCAAGCTTCCTGTGCAGCTCTGAGTCTTGGCTTTGAGCACAGGGCCTCCTTGTGTTTGTAGGGTATATCTTGGCCTGTTCTGTTTAGGAAACACCCTTGGTTTCCCAGAATTTCCCTTCTGAGCTGAGACCAGAAGTAGCCCCACTGATTTGCGTCTCTGCTTAGCTAGGACTCAGGGTCTTAGTTGAAGATTTTGCCCTCTCACAGGCTTTCCCAGATTCTATCTAGGCTGGGCTTGATCCTTTATAGCTTCTAATTATTGTTTTAATTTATTTGTCATTGGTGGTAAGTTCACCCTTTTCATTTTTGAAGTGGGTATTTTTTTTCTTTCCTTTTTCTATTCAAATTAACCAAATGTTAATATATTTTGTTGTGTTTTTTCATAAAAATAACTCTTAGTCTTATTAATAAATTCAATAATTTGCTTAGTTCCAATTTGTTTAATCTGTCCTTTGAGTTTCAGAATTTTTAATTTGGTATTTGATTGGAGGTTTTTAATTTGTACATTTTCTAGCTTTTTTATTGCCCAATTCATCAATCTTCTCTTTCTCTTTTGTCTTCAAGTAATCATCTAGAGACATAAAATTTCCCCTTATTACTGCTTTGACTGAAACCAATAAACTTTGGTATATTGTCTCATTATTGTGATTCTCTTGTGTAAAATTATTTATTTTTTTCCATGATTTCTTTTGACTCACTCATTATTTACAATTAGATTTAGATCTAGAATTAGATTAGAATTGATTTCTAATTGGTAATTAGTCTATCTATCTTTCCCAGGACCTCGATTTCATATAATTTTTATTGCATTGTTTTCTGAAAAGAAACATTTAATATTTCTACCTTTCTGCATTTGATTGTAAGATTTTTATGCTTTAATACATAGTCGATTTTAGTGTAGGTGTCATGTACTGCTAAGGAAAAGTTTTTCCTTTGTGTTGCTGTTCATTTTTCTCCAGAGGTCTATCATATTAGGGTTTTTTTTTTTTGGTTTTTGGGGTTTTTTTTAGGATTCTATTAACCTCTCTGGTTTCTTTCTTGTTCATTGTGTTATTCAATTTATCTAATTTTGAGTAGGGGAAGTTGAGGTTTCCCACTAATATAGTTTTTTGTTTGTTTGTCTATTTCTTCATGTAACTGGCTTAACTCCTCTAAGAATCTGAATGATGTACCACTAGGTGCATATATATTTAATATTGACACTACTTCATTGTCTATGGTACCCTTTAACAAAATGTAGTTTCCTTCCCTATCTCTTTTAATTAAATCTATTTTTACTTTTGCTTTATCTGAAATGAAAATTACTACATATATATATATATATACATATATATATATATATATGTATATATATATATATATATATATATATATATATATATATATATATTTCCCCCGGTTTACTTTTCTATGCTTTTCTAGAATCCTTTGTTTGAAGATAAAATTTTATATTTAGTTCTGTTTTTTTCACTAGAAATGATTGAAAGTCTCTTACTTAATTGAAAATCCATATCCTCCCCTGAAAATGATGCTCATTTTCAGTGGGAAATTAATTCTTGGTTGTAATCCCAGTTCCTCTGTCAACTGCATCAAATTTATAAGAATATAAGTCATTCCTCCATTGATAAGTGGTTAAATTATATAAACAGGCATTTTCAGATGAAGAAATTAAAGCTATCTGTAGTCATATAAAAATGTTCTTAATCACTATTGATTAGAGAAATGTACTTTTTTACAACAATCATATTGACTAATATGATTGACATGTGAAATGATAAATGTTGGAGAGGATGTGTGAAAATTGGAGCATTAATGTATTGTTGGCAGAGTTGTGAAATGATCCAACTATTTTGGAGAGCAATTTGAAATTACCTAAAGGACTATTAAACAATGTATACTCTTTGATCCAGCAATGCCACTAATAGGCACTCATTCCAAAGAAATCATAAAAAAACTCACATGCACAAAAAACAAACAAACAAACAAACAAAACTTTAATAGTTTTCTTTGTAGTACCAAGGAATTGGAAATTGAATGGATGACCAACAATTGAGGAATGGATTAATAACTTGTAATATATAAGTGCAATGGAATCCTATTGTGGATTTCAGAAACCCTGAAAAGACTCACATTAACTGATCCTGAGTAAAGTGAACAAAACCAAGGAGAACACTGTATGCAATAACAACAACATTGTGTGATGATCAACTGATAGAATTAACTCTTCTCAGAAATTCAATCATCTAAAACAATTTCAAGACTCATGATGGAACATGCTATACATATTCAAAGAAAGAACTATATAGTCAGAATGTTGGTCAAAGCATACTATTTTCACTTTTTTTCTCATTGTTTTCCTTTTTGTTCTGATTCTTCTTTCACAACATGATTAATGTAGAAATATGTTTAATATGATTGTACATGTATTATCTATATAATATTGCTTGCTATTGTATGGAGGGGAAAGGAAGAAAGGAAAAAATAGTAATCAAAATCTTATTAGAAAAATTAAATACTACTAACTGGAAAAATTATGCAGACCATTTCCTGTCTTAGCTATGCCTGTAATAGTATCTAAAAATAATTCAGATGATGTTTAACTGGGAAATAAACCTCAGTCATATATTCTGAATGAGGACTCTTACTCCCAGTAAGTTATGTCTTGGGGAGAAGAATATAATTTTGTAGTATTTTAGGCTCTTTCATTTTGTTAAAAGAAGCAGATTCCAAAAATGTAGAATATCCTAGGAAGAAAAAAGAGCATTGTAGTACTGACACACATTGGTTCTGTATCCATGGACAGGTAGTTGTGCCTTCCTAGTAATTAATGCACCTCTTTAAGACTCTAAATCACAGATTAAATACAGATATACATTGAGAGTTTGTTAAACTAAAGTTTTCTATACTGCTGAAATCATTGG
Organism: Myrmecobius fasciatus; assembly: GCA_023553655.1. NCBI lineage: Eukaryota > Metazoa > Chordata > Mammalia > Dasyuromorphia > Myrmecobiidae > Myrmecobius > Myrmecobius fasciatus. The sequence continues at coordinate 12,762 of JAJPUD010020536.1, read as the reverse complement.
CAAAAACATGAGTATAACCACAAGGTGACACTCCTCCCCAACCTGGAAAAAAAAAAGAAAGGAGAAAAAAAAAGGGAAAGGGAATGGAAGAGAAGGGAAGGGAAAGGAAGGGAAGAGATATGACTTACAATATTTGCTTTAATTATTTGCTTTAATTATTCATAAAGAATCTTTGCATATTTAAGGGATTTTACTATGCCCAAAATAAGCCTTAATTTATGTTGCTAAGTATTATCCACTTTTCCAACTCTCAAGTAATAATTATCTTTTCATTCAATAAGGAAACATAGATCATGGGCTCTAAATTAATCTTAAAAAAATTGCAGAGAGATTTTGTACTATCTTTCTGAAGGATTAGATTTTCTGCTTAAAGAAGGCTCATCAATTTACATGCCTTATTTCAGAAAAGCAAAATTAAAGACATTGACAGAATAGATCACTGAGGGGCCAGAGTGTGGAAATGGCCTCAGGCACCATGTCCTATTCAAATCCACTCCAGTTCAACTAGCTCAACTGTGATCTAAAGCTTCTAAGACAATTTGCTTGGTGAGTGGCTATAAATTTTAGTACTAAATGAAACTCTCTGTGCCATCTGAGCTGGTTATAATTATAAATTGTTAGTTTCCAGTGGGTGGGAATGTTGTCTCTTTAATCAAAAGTAGCATCTTAGAGTTGGTGCTCAATAAATGTTTATTGATGGTGATGACACTTGCATGCCTCTGGAGTTTCAAGGACAAAAGCAAAATAACTTCAGACCTTGGGTAAAACTTGCCTTGCCACATATCAAAGTGAACTATTGAATACTTTGTGAAGATGCACAAAAATGCAATAGAACAGTAAAATTCTAAGAGATTGATGATTAAGCAGTAAACATTAATTATCACTTTTTGAGTAAGGTTATTTAATCAATTAATTATTTATTGAGTTCAGGCTCATTAGCATGCAATAATATAAACCTCTAAGTTAAGAAAGAAAGGTGCCTTACTCAGCTATCCATACATTAATAGGAAAATTGTTTAGCCCCTCCGAGCAGCCAAGCTTTTTCCTTTATTCCCTCTCATCCCAGCCAATTACTTGTCAAGTTTTGGATTGTCCTGGTGGCTTTATGTCCCCAGATTTCTCTCATCTGACTTCTTTTTCCTGTCATTGACATCATAATAGTTCAAGACCTCTTTAGCTCTTTGATTTGTTGTTGTTAATGTTGTTCAATATTGTCAGTTGAATGTTATTCTTTAAGACCCCATTTGAGAATTTCTTGGCAGAGAAACTAGAGTTGTTTGCCATTTCTTTCTCTAGATCATTTTACAAATGAGTAAACTGAAGTAAACAGGATTAAGTGACTTCCCCACAATCACACAGCTGATGTCTGCGGCTGGATTTGAACTCAGATCTTCCTAACTCCAGGCCTGGTACTCCATTTACTATGTATCATTTAATTGCCATGCTCTTATCAGATTATTGCAACAATTGCCTCAATTTCCCTTCTCCTCAAATTCATCTTTATTATAGCTGTTAAATGATATTCCTGGACTACAAGTCTGGCCATGTTACTTGCCTACTCAAAAAGCTCTAATTATTCATTATTACCTATTGTATAAAATTCAAACCACTGATTGGGCTTAGCCTTTACAATCTTACTCCAACATAGCTTTCCATCTTTTCTATATTAGTTTTCTTCATGACATTTATTTGTTGATTGTACATATTGTCACTCCCTGTCACCCATGTCTGGTGCAGGGCTTTAACTACTAACTAACCACTAATATTAACCACTTTCAACCTCTCTTTACTTTCAACCTCTCTTTTCTAAGTCTATGAGGACTTGATTCCTTTCATTTTGAGTATTATCCAACAAAAATCATCTCATATTCATTTTATATATTGTGCTTATATTTATATTACTATTAATGTGCCATTGATAATACAATCTGCCTGGACCTCAATTTTCTCATATATTAAATGATGGTGTGGAAGAGTTGACCTCTGGAGTTGCTTACTGTCAAATTATAGATCTATGTCTCCTATGTTACCTGCTCCAATAAAATGTAAACTACTTGAAGACCAAGATTGGTGCTTACATATCTTTATGTCCTTAATGTCTATCACAGTGCTTAGTAAATAATAGGTGTTCATTAAATACTTTATGATTTCTATCCCACAGTGTGATTACTAAAAACTCAGAAAAATGTATATTTTTGTTTCATATAACACAATGAGCCTAAAGTTTTAATTCAGTCTTTGTTTTCCATATCCAGTTAATTAGAAATCGTATTTTCTATATGACAAATCTGTATGTTTCAGAGGAGAGTTTGCCACTAAAAATCTTAACTGTTTCTTGATATGATTACTGACATCATCAGTACCTTCTCTGGGCACCTTTGTGTTCTGAGGAAAAAGAAACAATATATGTCTCCAACTTCCCTAATTAAAATACATATCAATGAAACCCAAAGTCCTTGGCACTTATAGTATGAAAACAAAGCATGAGAGCAGGGTGCAGGGCTATTAGAGGAAGTGACTCCTAAGGTCAACACAAAGAGTTAGATGGGCAGTGAAAAGATAGCAAAGACAAAAAAAATAGTTTTGTTAAGATTGCCACTTTTATCTATGGTCTATCAGGAATATTCTTTATAATGGCCGGAACAGTTTAGGGAGAATTTTCCTTATCCTGTACCTCCATCTCTATAGATGGACAGGGTATTTCATCATAAACCCCACAGAATTGTCTTAGATCAATAGTATTGTTAATAATAGCTAAATTAGGTATAGCAGATCATTATACAAAACATAGCCATTTGCAGAGCTGGTTCAGAGCTTTAAATACCAAATCCATTTTAGTACTCTACATAAGTGTTTGGGAATTATTTATGTTTATATGAAATATAACTATTAATACTTTTCTATAGCAGAAACTACACACCAGGAAGACGAGGACAAACAAATCAAGGAATGAAACTTTCCCAAAGCTGAAGTGTGAAAAGACTATGAAGGATTGATTTCCATAGACATGGATGGGTTCCTTAGCTATAGGAAATCCAAGTGGAGCTATAATGGATGGAGATGTTGAAAAAAAGAATTTTTTTGAGAGACAGGAAGATGACACCCTGTACGAATTTTAATTTTCTGCTCAGTGCTGATTTTCTTTCAAGGCTGTCCTTCGCTCTCCAACTTAAAGGACCATAGGGTTTGGAATATGATATTCCAGAGAGCAATGGAACTCAAATGGCAACTAAAAATCACTTATCAAGCAAAGCTGAGTATAATTCTTCAGAGGAAAAGGTGATCATTAAATAGAATGAAAAGACCGGAGTTGAATGGAAAATTTGATTGTCAAATATAGAACTCTGGAGAAGAATGAGGAGATAATCAGGAGAGTCATATAAGAAGGAACTTAAAAAGGTTTATCTGTTTACATTTCTACATTGGAGGATACTTGTAACTCATTAGAAAGTTATCATCATTGTGGCAGTTAGAAGGCATATATATACACAGACGACAAGGGTGTGAATTGAATATGAAGGGATAATAGCTTTTTTTGTTTAAGAAAATTAGAGAACCCTAGAGACTCAATTAAAAAACTACTAGAAACAATTCACAACTTTAGCAAAGTTGCAGGATTCAAAATTAATCCACATAAATCATCAGCATTTTTATATATTACCAACAAAATTCAGCAGCAAGAGATACAAAAAGAAATTGCATTCCAAATAACGGATGATAGGATAAAATATTTGGGAATCTATCTGCCAAGGAAAAGTCAGAAACTATACGAACTAAACTACAAAATATTTTCTACACAAATAAAATCAGCCCTAATCAATTGGAAAAACATTAAGTGCTCATGGGTAGGCAGAGCGAATATAATAAAAATGACAATACTACCCAAACTAATCTACTTATTTACTACCATACCAATCAAACTCGCAAGAAATTATTTTACAGATCTAGAAAAAATAGTAGCAAAGTTCATTTGGAAGAAGAAAAGGTCAAGAATTTCAAGGGGATTGATGAAAAGAAAGGCAGATTAAGGTGGCCTTGCTGTACCAGAACTAAAACTATATTATAAAGCAGCAGTCATCGAAACCATTTGGTACTGGCTAAGAAATAGAGCAGTCAATCAGTGGCATAGGATAGCTTATCAGGACAATCTAGGCAATAACTTTAACAATTTAGTGTTTGATAAACCCAAAGACCCCAGCTTTTGTGATAAGTACTCACTATTTGGCAAAAACTGCTGGGAAAATTGGAAACTAGTGTGGAAGAAATTAGAGTTTGACCCACTCCTAACACCACATACCAAGACAAGATCCAAATGGGTTCATGATCTAGATATAAAGAGTGATATTGTAAGCAAATTAGAGGAACGTAGTATAGTTTACCTCTCAGACCTGTGGAGATGGAATAAATTTATGTCCAAAGAAGATCTGGACCTCCTAATTGAACACCAAATAGATAATTTTGATTATATTAAGTTAAAAAGTTTCTGACAAATAAAAATAATGCAGACAAGATTAGGAGGGAAGCATCAAACTGGGAAATCATCTTTACATGTAATGGTTCTGATAAAGGCCTCATTTCTAAAATATATAGAGAATTGTCTCATATATATATATATATATATATATATAAGAATTCAAGCCACTCTTCAATAGATAAGTGGTCAAGGGATATGAACAATTTTCAGATGATGAAATTAAAACCATCTCTAGTAATATGAAAAGTTGCTCCAAATCACTATTGATAAGAGAAATACAAATTAAGACAACTCTGAGGTACCACTACACACCTGTCAGATTGGCTAAAATGATAGGAAAAGATAACGATGAATGTTGGAGGGGATGTGGGAAAACTGGGACACTAATACATTGTTGGTGGAACTGTGAACGGATCCAACCATTCTGGAGAGCAATTTGGAGCTATGCTCCAAAAGTTATCAAACTGTGCATACCCTTTGACCCAGCAGTGTTTCTATTGGGCCAATATCCTAAAGAGATCTTAGAGGAGGGAAAGGGTCCCACATGTGCAAGAAGGTTTGTGGCAACCCTTTTTGTAGTGGCTAGAAACTGGAAACTGAAGGGATGCCCATCAATTGGAGAGTGGCTGAATAAATTATGGTATATGAATGTTATGGAATTTATTGTTCTGTAAGAAATGACCAGCAGGATGATTTCAGAGAGGCCTGGAGGGACTTGCATGAACTGATGCTGAGTGAAACGAACAGAGCCAGGAGATCATCATACACAGCAACAACAGTATTTCATGATGATCAATTCTGATGGACATGGCTCTCTGCAACAAAGAATTGTCTCAAACCAGTTCCAGTTGTTCACTGAAGAAAACCATATACACCCAGAGAGAGATATATGAAATGTGGACCACAACATAACATTTTCATGCTCTCTATTGAGGTTTGCTTGCATTGTGTTTCCTTTCTCTGATTTTCTTTTTTTTTTCTTGTAGATTGGATTTTTCTTGCACAACCTGTCAAGTATTTCAACATTATTAACATGTAGTGGACTTCCTGCCACCTAGGGGAGGAGAGGGGACGGGGGGTAAAATTTGTAATGGAAAGCTTTATAAAGATCAATGCTGGGGAACTACCCATACATATGTAATACAAATAAAAAGCTTTAATTTAAAAAAAGAAAGAAAAGAAAATTATGAGATTACAGGGTGAACAAGAAATGTACTGGGAGAAAGGGAAAGGGAGAAGTGGAATGGTGCTAATTATCTGTCAAAAAAAAGGCAAGACAATGTTTTTTTTTACAATGGAGAGAAGAGGGTGATGAGAGGGAGAGTGAGTTAACCTTACTCTTACTTCAAATAGGAAATAATATGTACTCAGTAGGTGTATAAGAATCTATCTTACCCTGTTGGAAAAAAGAGGGGGTATATGATATGGGAAGAGGGGAGACAGTGGTAAAAATGAGGGTATATTGGGGGAGGGTGTGATCAATAGCACAACAGTTTTCTGAAAGGACAGGGAAAAGGAGAGGGAGAATAGAGGAAAATACAATTACAAATAGTCTTGTAAACAATTTTAAGCAAATTTCTCTGATGAAATATTAGTTTTCTCTGGAAAATGATGAGTAGGATACTCTCAGGGGGAAAAAAACTGTAAAGTCCTCCATGAACAAAATGAAATATATTATTTACAGAGTAATAGCAATATTCTTAGGTGATCAGCTATAAATAACTTTGTTATTTTCAGTAGTACAATCATCCACACCTACTCTGAAGGACTTAAGATGAAGTGTCCTATCCATATCATGAGAAGGAACTGATTGAGTATGAATATAGATTGAAGCATTCTCTATTACTCTACTTCTCTCTTTTTTATTTAATTTTTCTTGAGGGTTTTTATTTTCATTAGGTAGGGTGATCTATGTTTTCATTCACAATTTGACTTATGGAATGTTTTGTATAACTTCACATGTGGTTTCTTAATTGTGAGTGGGGATAAAAAAAAGAGAACCTAGAACTCAAAAATCTTTAAAACAAATTAAACAGAATTTAAAATTAAATAAATTAAATACTTAATTTTTAAAAACAATAAAGATATATAGAATTTCATTTTTGCATAAAAACCACCTTTGCAAATCTCTGTTTGAAGAAAAGTTTAGGGATACTGAGATGAAATGGAGGTGTAGAAATAATACAGTCATCTGTGATAGAAGATAAATGTGGTGGTTCTAGTAGTTTTAATTTTAGATATGTATGTGTTGAAGGGAGAGTAAGAATGCTAGTCCTGGTTCTAGTTTCTCAGTAGTATCACTGGTGACACCAAAAGAAATACTAGGGGAAAATGATTGCCCATGAATGTTAGTGCTAGAGTATTTTTGTCTGTTTGTTTTTAAGTACAAACTCTGTGTACCTTATTATCTCCTTACCATTACAAGACTGAGTCAGTGAAAGAAACTGGCCATCTCATCCCAAGGGCAGCAACACACCACACAACAATTCACTACAGAGAGCCCTAAATGGCATGATTTACTGTTCCCTGAGAAGGATTCTTTTTGCAACTTTTATTTCACATTGAGTGCTCAGTGAGTTTGTTGGTGCTAAGGGAGCTAGTAATTTTAAAGGCTTTAGTGACATATTTGGTATTAGGAAACTATCTTGAATTTATTAAAACTACTTCATATACCACCTCAAAGAGCACTCAGTACCTATGAAATAATTTTTATCTTCAGAAACACATATATTGCTTAATGTATTGTGTTAAGCAAGGATGGACTAGTGCCAAGGACATAGGATTTAGAGTGAGGACATCTGGGCTCTGTTACTGCTACTTTAAGCAAGTTCTATCATTTTCAAATTAATTTAACATGCTCCCTACCTCCTTTTAATAATTATTGGGATAGTTAATTGATATAATAAATTAAAGAGGTTGGGGAAAAGCTTTGAAAAATTGATTGGAATAAACTACTGCATTAGGCATGGCTGTAGTAACATAGAAGGGATGATTTGGCTCAATACATAGAATTATTATTGATAAATGAAGAATATAGAGAAACATTTTATTCTCTTATCTCAGATAACCTAAGCTTACAAAATGTTTCCCTCCATGATTGTTACAGAGCATTTTCATTGACCTGAAGGTTAGAAAATGAATAGAAGTCAATAAAAATTTTTAAAAAGGCAGTAGTAGTTTAAAGACAGCCACAAAGCTGATAGATTAAATATAAGCATTTGACCTTTATTCATTGCTCAGAGGAGATAATCAGATTTCAATTTCAGTTCTTGAAATAGAATTATTTAGTATTTTAACAAAGGAGTATAGATCTTGTAATGATTAGATAACTTTAAAGAAAAACCTACAGGGAAAGGTTAAATGCATAATGGTGATTCATTTTGGAGGAAAGGAATCTACATTGCAATCTACTAATGGTTTTCTCATATAATTTAAGTTTTACAAAAAAATTATTTTACTTGTATTGTTTGAATATTTCAGGCAAAAATGACATCTAGGAGACTGACATGAATTTAATCTTTCACAATTCTTTTATTATATGTAGCTATGGGGAAATCAAAATTTTATATAATAAAATATTCATTCTCAGTTATAAACTTAGAAGTTTCATAGGCATTATATAGGTGCTTGATTGTTAGTGCCCATCCATATGTATCACATAGAAGAAATATATCGGTCCTATTGATTTTAGGGACAAAATGTCATATTCAGTAATTCATTCTTACATTTGTGACATTGTTCTTTGGTTTCTCTGGAATACTCCCTTTCTTCCCCTCTAATTATCTAAATCTTATTTAGGCTGAGTTCATAACCCCTCTTCCAGTTTATAATAATCATCTTTCACTCTCCTTAACTGTTTGCATTATTCTTGTAGTCCATACTACATGTTATAGTTTTAAAATATTTGCTAGATTTTTAAAATGTGTCACTTCCATCCACTAGTTAGATAACTTCCACCTAAAATGAAAATATTACCCTTTTTCATTCCAAATTCCCTCAGTTTCCTTCACTCTAAAATTAATCTGCTGAAGAAGATGACATCTAAAGGATCTTTCTGTTTTTAACCTATGATTACATACATTTTCCTAGTTCACCATCCTAATATTATCCACTATTTTATTCCAAGAAAATAATTACTAAAGTTTTATATAATATAAATATTTCTATACTTTCATATTATTTTAATATTGCCTTGACTTATGTTCATCTTACACTGCACCCTTGTAAATATTCATGATATAATCTAAAATGTAAGGACTAACTTTTACACTTGTTTACCCTTTGAAAGCATGGAAAAACAAAATGAAGTTGTTTATAATAATGCTGAAATTGGCTCCAAATGACAATAGACATATAATTAGCAACCTTTTTTGAAGAAAAAAAAGTTATGGGATTGAAAATATTAACACATAATTTTGAAATCAAATATATGAAATAGCTTTTAAATACTTGGCTAATGTAACAAAACACAGAAACCAGTAGCTATAATGAATTGGTCTTTTATATGTTGTCTTGTTTTAAGGTAAAATGATAGATATTTATTTAGGTTCAATATAATTAATTTCATTTTTTAAATGAAATTCATATTATCTTTTGTTTACTTATATTCACCCCTCTATCTGTCTTCCCCCTTTCAGATAGCTATCCCATGCAACATTTTTTTCTAAAAAGAAATTAAATAAATAAAAGATTAAAAAAAATCAAAAATAATCAATGCATGATAGTATATGCAATGTTACACAATAATAAAATTTTTCACAGTTATAAGGGATAAGGGGAAGAGTCTTCTCTTACATCTTCTTTGGTGTAGGTTTGTTCCTTACTCTTTTGCCACACTTTCCATGAATTTATATTGGTTATTTTTCCCCTTATATTGTTCACATAATTGTGTATGCCATTTCTTGGCTCTGCTTATTCAATTCATATCAGTTCATTTAGATTTTACCATGCTTCCCATAATTTCTCATATTTATTTTTTCTAAGAAACAATATTATTCAATTATTTTCACCTATCATTATTTACCATCATTGTCCAATAGAAGAGCATCTACTTTGTTTCTACATCTCTTCTACTATAGAAAGTGCTGCTAGTAATATTTTAATATATATGAAGACTTTTTTTAAATGAGGGAATTCCTTGAGGTAAACAGATAAGTGCAATTTTGGGGTGCATATAGGAATACATTATTCACTTGATACACATAATTCCAAATTGCTTTCCAAATTTTTTAGGGAAAAATACTTTATTAATATGCACATATTATTTAATATAAATCAAAACAGGTATATATTTTTATAACACAAAAATAATCATATCAATAATAATATTAACATGTTGGATGGACTTGATTTTTTGTGCAGAGTTTCTTCAATTATGGTATCTTTAATGATGTAATTTAATAATCAATTATTTTTTCAATTATGTATATTTTTATTGCTCATTTAATAAACAGCCCTTGCTATTAATACCTCATATTAATGAGTTTTTTAAAAAATTGTTTGCCCTTCATTTACTTTATTTTATTTTTATTTATTTAATTTTTATTAAAGCTTTTAATTTACAAAATATATGGATGGGTAATTTTTCAACAGTGACTCTTGCAAAACTCTGTTCTAAATTTTCCCCTCCTTCATTTCCTCCCCTCCCCTATATGACAGGTAGTCTAATACATGTTAAATATGTTAAAATATATGTTAAATCCAATATATGCATATATATTTATACAGTTATATTGCTCTGCTGCAGAAGAAAAATCAGATCAAGAAGGAAGAAAAAAACTGAGAAAGAAAACAAAATGCAAGCAAACAACAACAGGGAAAGAAAATGCTATGTTGTGGTCCAAACTCAGATCCCACAGGCCTCTCTCTGGGTGTATATAGCTTTCTTCATCACTTAACAATTGGAACTGGTTTGAAACATTTCATTGTTGAAGAGAGCCATGTCCATCAGAAATGATCATCATATTGTCTTGTTGTTCCTGTGTATAATGATCTCCTGGTTCTACACATTTCACTCAGCATCAGTTCAGGCAAGTCTCTCCAGGCCTCTCTGAAATCATCCTGCTGGTTGTTTCTAACAAATATATAGTATTCCATGACATTCATATACCATAGTTTATTCAGCTATTCTCCAATTGGTGGGCATCCATTCAGTTTCCAGTTTCTAGCCACTACATAAAGGGCTGCCACAAACGATTTTGTGCATGTGGGTTCTTTTCCCTCCTTTAAGATCTCTTTGGGATATAGGCCCAGTAGAAACACTGCTGGGTCAAATGGTACGCACCCTTTTTGATCACTTTTTGAGCCTAGTTCCAGATCGCTCTCCAGAATGGTTGGATTTGTTCACAGTTCCTCCAACAATATATTAGTGTCCCAGTTTTCCTACACCCCCTCCAACATTCATCATTGTCCTTTCCTTTCACCTTAAGCCAATCTAACAGGTTTGTAGTAGAATCTCAGAGTTGTCCTAATTTGTATTTCTCTGATCAATAGTGATTTGGACCATCTTTTCATATGACTAGAAATAGTTTCAATTTCTTCATCTGAAAATTGTCTGTTCATATCCATTGACCATTTATCAATGGGATAATGACTTGAATTCTTATAAATTTTTGTCAATTCTCTACATGTTTTAGAAATGAGTACTTTATCAAAAACTTTGAATGTAAAAATGTTTTCCCAGTTTATTGCTTCCCTTCTAATCTTGTCTGCATTTTTTTTGTTTGTATAAAAACTTTTTAACTTGATATAGTCAAAATTATCTCTTTTGTGATAAATAATGATCTCTAGCTCTTTTTTGATCACAAATTCCTTCCTCCTCCACAGGTCTGAGAGGTAAACTGTGCTATGTTCTTCTAATTTGTTTATAATATCATTCTTTATGTTTAGATCATGAACCCATTTAGATCTTATCTTAGTATATGGTGTTAGGTGTGAGTCATGCCTAGTTTCTTCCAGACAAGTTTCCAATTTTCCCAGCAGTTCTTGTCAAATAGTGAGTTCTTATCCTAAAAGCTGGGGTCTTTGGGTTTGTCAAGCAATAGATTGTTTTAGTTATTGACGATTTTCTCCTATGAACCTAAACTATTCGATTGATCAACTAGTCTATTTCTTAGCCAGTACCAAATAGTTTTGATGACTGCTGCTTCATAATATAGTTTTAGATCTGGTACGAGGCCTCATTCATTTTTTTTCTTCATTAATTCCCTCGAAATTCTTGACCTTTTGTTTTTCCAAATGAAATATGTTGCTATTTCTCTATGTCAGTAAAATAGTTCCTTAGGAGTTTGATTGGTACAACACTAAATAAATAGATCAATTTAGATAGTATCATCATCTTTATTACAATTGCTCAACCTATCTGAATACTTAATGCTTTTCCAATTGTTTAGATCTGACTTTATTTATGTGGAAATTCTTTTGTAGTTTTGCTCATGTAGATCCTGACTTTACCTTGGCAGAGATATTCCCAAATATTTTATAGTACCGACAGTTATTTTAAATGGAATTTATCTTTGTATTTCTTGTTGTTGGATTTTGTTAGTGATGCATGAAAATGCTGATAATTTATCTAAATTTATTTTGTATCCTGCAAATTTGCTAAAATTACAGAATATTTCTAATAGTTTTTTAGTTGATTTTCTAGGGTTCTCTAAGTATACCATCATATCATCTGCAAAGAGTGATAATTAGTTTTCCTCATTGCCTACTCTAATTCCTTTAATCCCTTTTCTTCTCTTATTGACAAAGCTAGCATTTCTTGTTTCACCCCTGATCTTATCGGGAATGGTTCCAGTTTATCACTGTTATATATGATGCTTGCTGATACTTTTAAGTAGATGTTACTGATTATTTTAAGGAAAAGTCCATTTATTCTTATATTCTCTAGTGTTTTCTTTCTTTCTTTGTTTCTTCTTTTTTCTTTTTTTCTGAATCAATTGGGGTTAAGTGACATTCCCAGGGTCACACAGCTAGGAGTGTTAAGTGTTTGAGACCAGATTTGAACTCAGGTCCTCCTGACTTCAGGGCTGGTGCTCAAGTCTCTAGTGTTTTCAATAGGAATGGATGTTGGATTTTATCAAATGCTTTTTCAGCATCTATTGAGATAATCATTTGTTTTTTGTTAATTTGGTTATTGATGCAGCCAATCATGCTAATAGTTTTCCTAATATTGAACCACCCCTGCATTCCTTGTATGAAACCTACTTGGTCCTGCTGTATTATCCGGGGGATGATTGTCTCTACTCTCTTTACTAATATTTTATTTTAGATTTTTGCATTAATTTTCA
>JAJPUD010020535.1:0-24525 GCA_023553655.1 Myrmecobius fasciatus | reverse complement strand
ACACACACACACACACACACACACACACACACACGATTGAGGATGAAAAGGAATTGAGAAACCTTATTTGTCTCTGATAACACATCACTACACAGCTAGCTACATGCAGTAGATAGAGTACCAAGTCTAAAGTTAGAAAGACTCATTTTTCAATTAAAATCTGGCCCCAAACACTTACTAGCTGTATGACCTGGGGTAATTCCTTAACTCTGTTTGCCTCAGTTTCCCCATCTGTAAAATGATAGAGAAGAAAATGGCAAACAACTCCAGTATATTTGCCAAAAAATAACCCAAATGGGATTATGAAGAGTCAGACATGACTGATTCTCACAACCCTTAGGTAAATGTTATCAATTATCCCAATTTCACAACTAAAGAAATTGGCATTGAGAAAATTTAAATGACTTAACAAGAATTGAGTACCTAGAAATTATCTAAAGGAGGAATTTGAACTAAGTTCCTCAATCTAAATTTAGTGTTATATTCACTACATCACAAAAGATGATTATGATAAGCAGAGCTATGTAGATAGCATTCATTCCTCCTGCAACAATTCACTACATATCAGTTTAAGACAAAAAACAGATTTTAATACATTCCCCAAGACATTTTTCACTGTCCTCAAGAATACTTTATACAGAATCAACATAAAAGAATGGCAAAGCTTCCAAACATTCAATTTATATATGATATTTATACTAATTTTGTGAGTTTCACAACACACACCCACAAAAAAACTTCCTCAACAAAAGCTCCTGTTAGTTGAAATACCTAACTAGCATTGTTGAATCATTTCAGTCATGTATGATTCTTCATGACCCCATTTAGAGTTTTCTTGACAAAGGTCCTGGAGTAATTAGCCACTTTCTTTCCTAGCTCATTTTTCGGATGATAAAACTGAGACAAACTAGGTTAAGTGACTTACCCAGAGCCACACAGCTAGTAAATGTCTGAGGGCACATTTGAACTCAGGATGCTGAGACATGCTGATTCGATGCCCCAGCCCTGGAGTCAGACTTTGTTGTTGCCCTGCTTATGGGCAGCAAGGGGGTGCAGTGCGTAGCATGCTGGGGCTAAAATCAGGGCAATTCATCTTCTTAAGTTCAAATCCAGATTCACTAATCTTGTGACTCTGGACAAGTCAGTTAACCGTGCTTCAAATACAACTTTTATTCTTACTAGACAATAGACAAGTCACTTAACCTCCCTAAACCTGAAAACAGTTGTTCATCTGTAAAATGTAAGAGTTAACGTCAGTAGCCTCTGAAATTCTTACAGCACTGAATCAATAAGTCTAATTATATGACCACTACATGAGAAAAACAAATGCTTTTCCATTTTATAATATGCATTTAGACAGGAAGTCTTTTGAGTCAGGATTCATAAGCAAATGCTACAAATGAATAATGGAATAGGCCTTAAATTGAGTAGAAGGTCAAACTGAGTAAAATTAGGGAAAGTATATAGCTTTCTCAGGGATGCAAGCTACCTGCTGGCACAGAAATACCTTTTTTAACACCAATATTCTCCTGGGTATGCTCTAACGGGCACAGGTCAGGATCTCAAAAGAATTAAAATTAAAATCAATGGAAAGATGCCGAGTAGACAGGGAATGCCAGGAATTACCAACCATGACTTCTACACTAAAAAGCATGCATGAATGGTAATGCTGATCAGACAGGCATGTAATATGAGTGAGAGGGATAATAGGTAAACAGCCAGCCCATGCTCTGCACTGGGACACACAAAATATTAAAAAGAATCACAGAAAATCCTTCAGCACATTTGATAATACTTTATTGAATATTTATGGAGAGCTGTAGACAAATATTCCCAGGATGAGAATGGATGGAATACTCTGTACTACTGGAGTACCCATTCTGATGTAAGCTCAAATTGATTGTGGTATTGAAGTAATCATGAATAAATGAGGAGCAAACCAACTAAATAGGAGATTAGCAAAGAGAATCTGTGATTTCTTCAATGTCATCAAGTCCCAGATGAGGAACTTCCCTCTTTGAATGCTGGTTGCCATCTTCTCTGCTACTTACTCTTATGGAGAGTTGTCAAGCAATGAGAGGTTAAATAACTTACTTACTCAGGGTCAGAGTGGTGTTTAGTGTCAGAGGTAAGTTTTTAACCCACAAATTCTTGATTTTAAGACCAAAGAGGCTTATGTCATGTTGTTCATGTTGTTCATAAAAAATGTAGGGTACTTTCCCCCCATAATTTCCCATAACTTGAAATGGAAATGTCTTTCTCTAATAATAATTGCCACATTTGGATAGAACATTTAGTTTGGTGAAGCATTTTAAATATAACATATCATCTGATTATCACAGCAACCTGCCAAATTATAGACACAGAGATAGACAGACAGAGAGAGACAGAGAGAGAGAGAGAGAGAGAGAGAGAGAGAGAGAGAAGTGAGAGACAGATTCAGAGATCAGAGACACAAAGAAAGGTCTTATCTATTCAAATGTAATCTCCTTGAGAGCCAGGGAAGTTTTTGATTTTTCTTCATAATCTCAGAGTTTAGCATAGATCTTGGCACTTAACAAAACTTAACAAATATATGCCAATTATACAATAGTTGATTGATTATTCTGGTATAATTTCTCTTATTTTTGAATTTCTAACCCATAAGAGATTTGCAGTATACCCTTCTCCCTTGTTTCCCTTTACCTTTCATTATTCACAGTTCAATTACTTCTCTGGCATCCAAATCTTATATAATATTCCTTACATTTGATTCATCTCTTTCTAACTCATTCAGTTCTGACCACAATCAGGAAAATTGCTCCTTTGTTTTCTTCTGTTTGCTATCTTTCCTTTAGATCCATATGTGAGATGATAAACAACTGAAAGGAGTGCTCATGATACTGCATCAAAGAAAAAGAAAATTATAGTTTTAAAAAGAAAATTATAAAATTATAAATATATTTTTAAAACTACTAAGAAGTATTCAAGTTCCTGAAAGTTCCAAAAGTTCCTTCTAGATTGTTTGCAAATTTGTAGAGCATTTCTTTAATTAAATTCACTTTCTTTCAAGCATTATCATGCCAGATCCATTTTTCCAAAATATTTCCTGATGTTATTTTTTGTTCAGTTTAATCATTATTTTTGCAATAGGATAATTCTGTTTTGCTTTTCATTGCAAATGTACAATATTTCCGCCAAAGTGTAGATTAAAGGCATTTCTTTAGAACAGGCTGGGAACATAACTTCATTAATTATATTGTTTTTATTTGTTTGTAGGGGAAGGAATAAGAGGGGAGAAGTGTCTCAGTTCTAAGCTACTGATTCATTGGGAAACTTTGGGAATATAGCCTATTTGTAAGGCTCTGTCACTTTTACAAGTGGAATTGTCCTTAGTAAATTACAATTTTTTTAAAAAATGGCTTTGTCTAAAGAACATTTTTTATGTCTGTTTATTGAGGTTACCAAGAAGTTTTAAGTGGTACGCTGTACAGTCTACCAGGTCTCAAGTCAGGAAGACTAATCTTCCTAAGTTTAGCCTCAGACACCATCTGGACAAATCACTTAACTTTTTTTTTTTTTTTGCCTCAGTTCTTCATCTATAAAATGAGCTGGAAAAGGGAATGGAAAACCATTCCAATATCTTTTCCAAGAAAACCTCAAATGAAATCACAAAGAGTCAGAAATGAATGAAAAAAGATTCAACAACAACAAAGAAGTACAACTGGAGCTTCTGGAAACTTGGGGACTTGAATAAAATTCTATGACTTTCGGCAAAATACTCAACTTCCCTTTATCCAGTTAAACAGGGAAATGAACAAGATCTTCAATCATTCAAGTATTTATTAAAGATCTGCTGTGTGCCAGTCACTGTTCTAGACACTAAGCAAATAAAGACAAAAATGAGGCATTTTCTCCTTTTAGCAGTTTATTATATTCTAGCAGATTGATAATATATGTGTGTGATATATACATACATGCATATATACATGTATGTATATGTAAGCAGGTAATTCGGGGAGGGGTGTGAAAAAATGCAAGCAACTGGGATTAGGGTAGGATCTGGAAAGGCTTAATGTAGAAATTGGTGATTTAACTGAATTTTTAAGGAAACATCAGATTCAATGAGGTAAATAAAGGTAAGGAGAGTATATCCTAAGCATGAAAAATAACCTCTACAAAGGAATGGAAATGGGAGATAGATTGTTATATATAAGGAGCAACAACAACAACAACAAAAAAGCTAGTTTGGATGGATTATAGGATGCAGAAAGAGGAAAAATATAGAAAAGGGGCTATAACAGCAGGTTGAGAATGATAACATAAAAATATGTGGCTTTGTCTATAGAAAAGAGGAAGTCCATGTGCCCACCATCATTATTAGCAAATATTCTTCATAAAAACCATTTTAAAGGCTCAAAATGGTCAATTAATTTACTGGCCCCCATTTAATTCTACTATGCAATAGTCCATATCCCTACCTATATTCTATGTTAGAGTAGTATTAGGAATCTGCCAATCAAAAAAGTAAGATTACTTCTGCTTTTGAAGACATAAAGAGTTCCTTTTGAAGAGAAAATAATGATGCTAATAATTAATAAAAGTTACTTATTAGGTTATATGCTGCTTTTCACAAAGATCTTTAAGTACCAGGTTTTTTCCCCTACCTTTTTATCATCCCCCACCAAGAGAATAAAAGAAAGCTGATTAAAAATGTTTAGAATTTAGCTTCCTTTTATCTGTCCTTCCCTGGCCTTCAATTTACTCTTTTTTTTAGTTCTTTGCAGTAATCTAATTGTATGTAGAAAGACTCCCAAAACTACCCTTGGGTTAAAGCATATTTAGAATTAAATGAAGAAAAAACTTTTCATTCTATGGTTTTTATTATTATGCATTCATACTTTCATTTAGCAATACTTCCTGGAGCTCCTGTGCATGCTCCTAAATTCCCAATCCCATATCTCCTAGAGCTTTCTCCCAAGCAACATAATTAAAAGGAAAGAATAGCACCTGGTTCTCTACTATTACACAGGTACAGAAAAATTCCAACACTTTCTGATTTTCATCCAAAACTGGAAAGAAATCCATTGTTAAAAACAAACCCAAAGTTCCACTTTTATGAATGAATCAGTTTTTACCATTAGCATGCTGATCTGATTGATGATAAGAGTCTGTCAAAAGTAAAATTGCAGAGAATGAACCTTGAGGTCATAAAGTTAAGCATATGTCTGACAGAAATAAGTCAAGAAAATGGTTGTGCTTTCAGTGCCCAGAACTTTGGACTCAGTTTTAGAAGCCCTGGATTCAAGCCTCAGTTGTGAGGCTTGTTGTACTTCCCTACAATAGAATAAGGAGTTAATATTTGTATTATGTATTCCACAAGGTTATGAGGATTGAATTATATAATTTACGTAACAAATTTTATAATTATAAAAATATATGCAATATAAGCTGTTATTATTAGGAAAATATATTACCTAATTGGTAACAAGTATTAATTCTTACTTTATATAGATCTAATGTTGGGTACAACAACAGATGTTGAGATTGATTTAGTCACCAATGTTGGGGTTTGGTCTTGTGAAGAATCCATAACGGCTACTCTCTTTGCCAAAAGGTAGGTTTATGTTTGAGAAATTGTTAAAGATAAAATGAAGAGATAAAATAGACAACAGGAGTAGTAAATATGAAAGAGTTTGAGGGGCAAATAATAATTAACAATGGAAAAGAATTCCCTAGTGGAATTCACAAGTAACTAAGAGAAAGGGAATAATGGAGTATTCTCTTAACTGGCAATCTAACTCTATAGAGGGATTTAGCTCTTTAGAAGAGTTAGAAGGAGAAAAAGACCATGAGGCATGGTGAGGACATGAGAAGAAAGATATGTAAATCATGGCAAGTTTAACTCAAAAAAGGTTTTGCCAGAATGGTGTGGGCCATAGGCAGATTTATAAGGAAAATTTAACCTCAGGAGTTTGACATAAATTGACATGGATTTCTGATTAGACATAGCAAGGTGGGGTTATTTACTAGCTCCAAGGAGTGTGGGACTGTAAGGTTGAACTGACCTCCATCACTGCACTTCCCTTTTTGCCTCAGAGAGGAATCTTATCAATACTTCAGTCTTTCTCTGCCAGCCCCACCTAATTACTCAGGACTTCATCAGATCCATTAATTAAATTAATGGATAATACAAGTATGTGAAAGTATGGCATAATGAATAGAGTGAGGGGAATTAGGAAGATCTAGCTTCAAATCCTGCATTTGACACATACTAACTGGGTGATCCAGGGCAAGATGCTTTACCTCTCATTGCCTCACATATCTCTTTAACATTTTAGCTATTTGTCTTTCAGGTATGTTGGGGTTCTACAATTACAGTTCCCTACACAAGTGAACTTACATTTTGGAAAAGAAAATTATTTCATAAATGAACATTTCCAGAAACTTCATTTTAACATGTGTTAATCCTTACTCATTTTATCTGAATCCTTGCCCTTCAATAAAATAGTTGGTTTCTATGTGTTAGGAAATTGTAAAAGTAGCAAAGTCTTTTACAAAGAACATCAGAGTCACTTTGATACTGCAAACAGCCTATTGCTCTTCTGAGATAGTTTTACCCTTATGACTCTCTTCCTAAAGTAGGTTAGTTTGGCATAAATAAATTTATTTTATTTCTGAACCAAGTAGTCTTTCTTCTTAAGTGTCACATTGAGTAGGACTGATTTAGCTCTTTGTCTTTCTGATAGAAAATTTCAGAATAGATGGCCATTCGGTGTAAGTTGTACAGTACAAGTGCTCCTCATTTATTCTCAGTTATCAGTTAGAAAAACATCCAAATTGTTCACTGGAGCTAGCTAAGGTCAAGTTCAACTTGAGTTAGCTACAGAATTCTTACAGACTGAAGAGGCACAGTTTCTAATGGGAGATTTAGAAGTCAGCATACAGCTTGGAATATTCAGGAATTACCTTCAGAAATGAAGAAGAGATATAATTACATTTAAAACAACAAATTACTGGGATCATTCAACCAGGAAACTAGAAGGAAAAAAGATCAGAATAAGAACTAAATAGTTTTGAAGAATGTTTTCCTCCCAAATCATTCTATTAAGAAAGTTTTAAAATGCACTAATTTAACAAAAGCAATTTTAATTCATGGGAATTACAACCAAATATTGAGGTCAGCAGCCAGTATTAAGGCTGCTCCAAAACAAATGCTTGAATTTTATAAGGACTTCAATATTAACCTTCCTACCATCTCTCTCCCTCTTTTTCTCTCTTTTTTAAATTTCTTTTTTAAAATGTGTCTGCATCTGAGGTTTATGTCTGTCTTTGTATATCTGTAGAATGTCAAGTTCATTTTTACAAAAAACTATAGTTGATGGTGCTCATGACATTCTTCTAGTTTGATTAATTCCTTGACCTTACACTTTGGAAAGGACAGCCTGAAATACTCAAGAAATTGTGGACCTTACTCAATTATGCTATGAGTTATTTCCCTTCTCCAGAGGAAGTATTACCAACAGAAAACAGAGGCCAAAGCAGGGTCTCTCTTGATAGCCAATATCTCTGCAGAGGAGCCATTTGAACAGGATGCTAGTTTCAAATTCAATTTGAGGCTAAGATGGTGGTCAAGATACAGCAATGAGTTTCTGGCAGCTCCTCACTCATTTTTTTTTCTAATCTTGTGATACCTCAGAGGGCACTGAACCTAAAAATGAAGTTACTTAGAAACAATGACAACATTAATAACTGGAGCTAAAGTTCAGAATGGACATCTATTTGATTTGTTTTAAATGTCAGCAATGAAGCACAAATTTAAATTTATTTGAAATTCTATTTTAATATTTAACAAATATAATGGCTTTTAAATAGATATAATTGTCAGTGCTAAAGCCCATTACTTATGTTTCATTTTGGTGATTGCACATTCATTTAAAAATACTCAGTAAGGAAGTAAACACTCATCTAGAGAGTTAATTGACTGGTAGGAACTACATTAATATAAAGTGATGAAAAGGCAGTGTAGTGGACAACACACAAGATGTAATATCAGGAAGGACTAAGTAAGGATAAAATCTCCTTAATTTCTTACTATGTAAATCATTAAAGCTCTATGAGCCTCAATTAAACTCAGTGGCCTCTAAAGTCTCTTCCAGATCTAAATCGATGATTTCCATATTATCTTAGAATTATTTTTTTTTATTTTTTCCAACACTTCTATTAACATAATACCTTCACTAAATTAGCTTTTTGCTACTCATTTCCTGGTGAAGAAGTGGCCCTGGATTGAGCCAACAGCACATTAACTCTGATATATTCTCCATTCAAAGACAAAAAATCTATTGTTTAAGGACCACCCAAGCTAAGAGAGCCAATCACTAGCTTGATTATAGGGTAAGAAAACTATTGGACCCAGAAACCTTTTGAAACCATGTACTAAAATCAGAGAAGGGATTGATGGGCAGAGAAAAAGGGAAACACACCCGAAAGATATTATAGAACTTGAATGCAATAAGTACAGCTAGTATTTTAAGATTAAGTAAAATAATGTATGAATTAAATGAATGCTCTCATTTGATTGACACACTTATCCTATGAAGCAAGTATTACAGGTGTCTATTTTGTCCACACCTATCATTAAACCAGTATAGTAAGCTCACCATTAAAGAAATGCCCTCCTCTCAATTTGGTTCAGTGACTATTGTGCAACTCTAACTGTTGAGGAGTTGCTAAAAAGGTAAATAACATGTCTGGACTCACTAGGGTCTATGGGAATATATTCAATAAGTGTCAAAGACAAGATAGAAATGAAGGAATCTCTTAGTTCTAGATTCTATGTTTTTTCTGCTATACCACTAGATAATAAAGTTTTAAAGAAAAATAATACAATGATGGGGTACCAAGTTGGTACAGGAGAAAGAGTATCAGATCTGGAATCAGGTAGACCTGAACTCAGATCCAGTCTCAGACACTAATGAGTTATGTGAGCCTTGCAAATCATTTAATTCTGTTTGCCTCAGTTCCCTCATCTATGAAATGAGCAGGAAAAGAAATTTAAAAATCCCTTCAGTATCTTTGTTAAGAAAATCTCAGCTGGGTCATAAAGAATTGCATATGACCAAAAAGACTGAACAACAACATGTTGACAGAAATCTTTAATTATTTTTAATAATCTAATTTAATTTATACTCATTGGGTCTATATCTTCACTCTGCCTCATATTATGAAGTGATATTTTGGAAGTTATCTAAAAAAATTGTTTAGTTTATAAAGCTAACAGCTTAGGTTGATAGATAGCTCAGGTAGTAATTATCCTTTGTTAGGATAATTATTAGGATAAATCCAAGCTAAAATGATTGTTTTTCAAGGGTTCTTCATCTTTTTTTTCACATGAAGGCTTCTTTGGCAGTCTGGTTAATACTTTTAACTACTATTAATATTTTAACTACTAATAAAATTATTTTCATGTATAAAATAAATAAAATGTGTATAAAATGTACAAAATTTTCATGTATAAAGTAATAAAAATAATATTACAAAGGATATCACTTATATTGACATAGTTATCAAAATAGGTTTTTAATAAAAAATGAACTTACAGACTTCAGGGTAAGGACCCTTATTATAATTTGCCCTTACTAATAGAGTAGAAGAAAAAAGAACACCAGCTTTGGAGTCAGTGGACCTAGGTTCAAGTCCCACCCACTGGACCTTCATGGGCTCAGTTTCTCATCTGCAAAATGAGAAGGAAGGGTGAACTAAATGTTCAGAGGTCCCTTCAACCTCCTTATTCATAGTACTATAATCCAGCTTATCTCAGAATTTCTACTCTCTAGAGAAAAGGAAAATTTTTGTACCAGCTCTGCTGGTACAGACACCTGTAATACAATACAACAAAAATGAATCCAGTGACTACTAGTACCAGACACTATACTAAACTCCCAGGGAGATAATAAAGTTTAGATATATCTTGTCTCCCTGCCCTCATGGACCTTATAGTGCAAAAGAAAGATATGGCCCAACCACAAACAATGATTTTACATATTAGTCCACAATAAGGGCAAAAGAAAGGTACAAAGAAAATGGTATGTGAAGTGTGAAAGGAGAAAAAGCATTACCTACTTTAGGGGAAAAATGAAGGAACTCGTGAGTTGAGCTTTAAAGAATTCATAAGAATTCAATGGGAATATCACTTCAAACGCAAGGATAAACATGGGGACTCTTTAATGAATGTCCTTAAGGACTCAGCTCTAAGACAAGATATTTTTCCATCTCTTATACTTAAGTGGATTTAGAATAGCCAGTCTTTATAGAGGCAAAAGAATATGGCAAAGAATGAAAATAGTAAGCAGTCAAAGCCTAATGGAGTAGCATGAGACAAAAATAATGTGGAGCAAGCAGATGAAGATGGGAGTAATGAAGAAGAGGAGAATTTTCTTTAGGAGATCTAGCACTATCCCCATGGCCAAATTATGTCTACAATGCAACATTAATCAATAATTAACAAACTATTATTAAAGAACTTTGTACTAATCACTGACTTGTGATATGACAATCATATAAAACTTGTTATTGCATAAAAACAGACTTCAAGATATAAATGTATTTGTGAACTGTTCCATATAATAGAGAAATGCCAAGTGCTGTCTACCAGGATAGGCTCCAGTAGGCAAGAATAGAGTGAAGTTGTGATTCTATTTATGGGCTATTAGATGTTTTGAAAGAATGTCATAAAATCATATTTAAATCCCCAGTGAAATTAACAGTAGTACCAATGAATATGTTTTCTTATCCTGTATTTTCCTATATGCCACGATACGATTATAGAAAATGCCAGAGTTTATGATCCACTTTTCATTGCTTATATTTTCTGTTTCATTTTGATAGCACTATTATTTTCCTATTTCTATCCTTTGAAAAAATCTCCCTTGAAAACTTTTAAAGCAAGTGAAAAAATAGATTAGGTTGTGAAAGAATTCAGCAAACTTGACTCAGGGTACAGGGAAAAGTTTCCCTTAATAAATTATAATGATTAGAGCTTCTAGACAAAGTAGCTCAGTTTCTGTAGCAAATTCTTTCCACCCTCCTTTCATTAATCAGACAACTAACATGGCTTTATCATTAGCACCATGCCTTTCTGCTATGATGATCAAACCCATTAATATACATGTTAAATACAAAGCTTATTAAAAATTCTCTCAGAGTAACCCTACAGTGGTCAGAATACTAGAACCTGAGCATTTTGTCCTGCGACTCATTTTACAAATTCATTTGTAAAGCAATTAATTGTTACTAATATTAACATATTTTCTTAAATCAAACTATAATACAGGTCCTTCCCTGATTCAATATGGCTTTTGATATCAGGAAACAAGAACTGCACAGTTTCTTGATTACTAATATGAATAAAATTTTACTAAAGTTATATTCATGCTTTCTGTAAGATTTTTCTTGATTTTTCAAAATCATATTATTATATACTACTATGTATCTATAATGATCAGTTTAATTGTAAGACTGGAGGTCAGCAAAGAGGCTGGGGCTGGATAAGTAATCTGATAATTTTTAGCAAAGAAATTGTGGTTAAATCTATGGAAGCTGTTGAGATCACCAAGTGAAATGGTATAGAAAGAGGAGAAAAAAGGTAACAGGACAGAACCCTATAGGGCACTCATGAATGACAGGCATGATGTATGTGAAGATCTCAGCAGAGGGGTCTGAAAAATATTGATCCAACAGGTGAAGAAGAGAATCTAGAAAAAGTAATGTCACAAAAATCTAGAGAGAAGATTGTTATGGGAAAGAGGAATATCAACTATGTCAAATGTAATAGAAAGATCAATAATGGTGAGGATTGAACAAGGGGCTATAGATTTGGCAATTAATAGATCAGTAATAACTTTAAAGAAAACAGATTCTTTTTAATTATGGGCTAAGATAGAATGCAAAGAGTTAAGAAGAGAGGGAGAGGAAAATCATGGAGGCACTTATTTGTAGATGGCTTTTTCAAGAAGATTCCCACAAAAAATAGGAGGAGAGTATGGGATGATAGCAATTAGGGATGGATGGATCAAATGAGGTTTTTTTCAGATGGAAGCAAAATGTACTTGTTCTTAGGTATTAGGAAAGCAATCCTTAGACAAAAGATGGATGATAAGAGAGAGAGGAAGGATAATAAAAGGGGTATTCTACTGGAAAAGAAAGGATGAGACCATTTGTGCATGTGGAGGAGTTTACCTTGGTAAGGAGAAGGGTGACCTCTACATATGATTGAGGAATGAAGGAAAAAATAGGACAGTGAGTAAATGGATGATGTGAAATGAGGAGCGGAAGAGAACAGCCAAGTCTCAGAAAATGGCCTCAATTTTTTTCAGTAAAATATGAGACAATGTTCTCACCTGAGAAGGGGAGAGAAGGGAGGGAGGTTTAGAGATGCCGTTGTGCTAAGTGGAAGAAACAGAGAGAGAAAAAAAGGAGAAAGACAGAGAGACAATGAGAGACAGAGAGAGAGAGACAAAGACAGAGACACAGAGACAAAGAGACAGAAACGCAGATAGTAGATTAATGTAATCTGACAGGTACACCACTCAAATATCCTAGAACAATTCAATTGGGAATTACTAATCTAGAGGAGATAATACTAAGAATCCTGGTAGAACAGTATTTCATATTAGAATAGCTACTATGAGGAAGAGAAATAAAAGTTGGCTCAGAGGGAACAATGGGGACATGGTAAAGAGAGGTCAAGTTGAGTTTAGTGTAAGGAAAAAATTCCTAAAATTTAAAGCTTCACAAAGGTAGAATGGGCTATTTCTGAGGGATGTGGAATCTTTTTCCTTGGGAGAACTTTTTGAAAGTGATCAGGATGACCACTTATTAAGGACATAGTCAAGAAGATTTCTGTTTAGATACAAGTGGGACTAATCAATCAGTCAATAAGCATCTATTTTGTCATATATAACACTCATTCAATTAAATATATTTTTAGAACTGCTCTGACTTACCAGTTTTGGTAAACAACTCTGAAGTAAACAGGTATATAGGGTTTGGAGTGCTGAGGCTAGAATTAGGAAGACATGAATTCAAATATAGTCTCTGATGTTACAAGCTGTGTGACTCTGGGAAAGTCACTTTACCTGTTTAGCTCTGTTTTATGAACCACACAATGGGAATAATAATAGTGCCTACCTTGCAGGGTTATTATGCGTATCAAATCAAGTATTTAGCATAGTGCCTAGTAGGTAGTATGTGCTATATAACTTTTTTTTTCCTTTACCCACTTCAATCTCAATAAAAGGAAATGAGGTTATTTAGTCTTTCAGAGGTTTTTCTTAATGAAGTCATGATTAATGATTTGATAATCATTGAATAATGATTTATAAGCATTGCTCTCTTTTCTGGACCTGGATGTTATTTTTATGTTATAATGTAAACTTGAGGTCAGAGTTGTATATATTTATCTTTGGATCCCAGAGCCTAGCATGCTCTGGCACATAGTAGGCTCTTAAGTGTTTATTAATTAATTGATAAATGTCATGTTCTATAATTCTGCAAGGAATTGAAGTCAAGTCCACTGGTCTATAAACTGCAAATTCTAAATTTCACCCTTCCTCCCTCTCTCTCTTTCTGTCTCTGTCTCTGTCTCTGTCTCTCTATCTCTCTGTCTCTCTGTCTCTGTCTCTGTCTCTCTTTCTCTCTCTCTGTCTGTCTCTCTCTCTCTGTCTCTGTTTCTCCGTCTCTCTCTATGTCTCCCTGTGTGTGTGTGTGTGTGTCTTTTCTTGTTTTTAGGCACTTGACTTTGTTCCTCCTCTTAAGATCACTGACAGGAGTACTTCAGAAATAACAACCAACAGCTCTTTCATTTCAATAGGATATAGTCTGACTTCAATTCATCAAGGAAACCAAATGCCCTTTTATTATATCCTAAAAAATTTGGATTCAACTATAGAGTGAATTATGTTTAAAAAGCCCTTACAATAATAATAATACAATATAAACATCTTTTAATTTTCTTTACTAGAGAAAAGGAAAGGAAGGAAAAGAAGAGGGAGAAAGGGAAGGTAAAGCAAGGGAACACCTCAAGTCAAGACTTTATTGAAATTTATTATTTCATATTTCTTATTGATATTGGAATAAAAAATAGAGAAAAAATACAATAGCCTTTTCCCTAATATCATTCTATTATAGCACACATTTAGCTTTCAAATACAAAGAAAAGTATTTTCCCCTTTATTCTTTCTTTTTTTCACCACAGCAAGATATTAGTGACATTTATGAGGGGGAAATGTTAGCTACTGAACTAGGCAGTTATGTTACCACATAGTTTACAACATTAAGATTTATTTTGGCTTGAGGCAAAGTTAAGATTAAAGAGATGGTGCCGACAACATGGCCCAAGCTCATAAAACACTAAGCCATTACCCAACCTTAAAATAGAATTTAGGATTCAAAACATCAATATGGTTTTACAATAGTCTTATACTCATTTAAAAATTCACTTATCGTTTGTCAAAGCTGTATTTTCCATTTTCATCTAAACTACCTTGAACTTTGGTTGCCCAAAATATTATTTTTGTTTGGTTGTTTCTCTACCAATTTTTACTTACAAAATCTATGAGATGCAAAAGTGAAAATTAATGGGTTCTTTTAAAATCTAGGACCAAACTATTAAATCATATTCCTTTTTATCCTGTTTCTAGGATAGCCCCCCACTGGGTTTTAGGAACTGTGTACATATGAGATTGCAGCAAGAAAAATTAGCAAGAGGCTGTGTTGGGTTTTTTAAATGATTTTTTCTTGTCTTATTCATATCAATTTCCTCCCATTAAAAGATCTTCTGCACTTTAGATATATTGACATTTTTTAAAACTGTGATGTGCAAAGCATTAAGCTTCCTACATAAAGATGTCTAGAATTAGGGGTTCTTAGCCATTTCTGTGTCATGAATCTTTTTGGCCATTTGTTAAAATATTTGGACCTCCTTCTCAGGAGTTATTTATTTTTGGAGGCAATTGGTATTAAGTGACTTGCCTAGAGTCGCACAGCTGGTAAGGGTCTGAGGCTGGATTTGAACTCATATTCCCAAAGCTCTAATGCTAGTAGTGTTCTATCCAATGTGTACTACTTTACTACCCCACTATTTTTAAATACACAAAATAAAATATATATGATTAAGACAGAAAAAAATTATATTGAAATATCATCATCAAGATACTTAGAATAAACAATTTGGGTTAAAGACCTCACCATCACCACTTTAAATACTTAGCAAACATGAAGTTATTGAATCTTACAATCCTCCTATGAAGAGATA
Source organism: Myrmecobius fasciatus (assembly GCA_023553655.1). Lineage (NCBI taxonomy): Eukaryota > Metazoa > Chordata > Mammalia > Dasyuromorphia > Myrmecobiidae > Myrmecobius > Myrmecobius fasciatus. The sequence goes on along the minus strand of JAJPUD010020535.1, from coordinate 9,230 downwards.
ACTTAGTGTTTTGCCTAGAAGGCCAGAGTTGCAGTCAGTAAGACCATTTTCCCAGGCAGACACATCAACTAGAAAATATATGCATAAATCAGGATGTTATAGAGTCTAAAAGAGCTCATCTTATATCCAGGAAAATCAGGATTTAAATCTTTCTCCAGAAACGGAGTTGGGGGGCATCTCGATACCTCAGGCAATTCTCTAAGATTATATGTATACCAAAGTATATCTGACCTGTTAGACTAAGGGACTTTCCCCAATGGAACATTCTTACCCTGACGAAATTACAGACTTTTAAAAAAATTTCTAAGATAAACATCTATTTTGTGATTAATGAAATAGTGGTTACAAAAATTAATGGAGCATCACACACCATGTGAGGTAAAATTTTGTATAATTCAGTGAAAAACTTTGAGGAGGTATTTTTGCATTCCATTGAAAAACTTAAAATTAAACTTTCTTCCATTTTGATCAAGAAGAAAAATAAATTTGGATAAGCCACTTCCTTTCCTGGCTCCTTCAGATTCAAAAATCTGTAAGAGGAGACACTATGAACTTTCTTTTCTATCTACCACTGTAATAGCTTCAAAACACAAAATGAGAAATTAATAAAGAATATCCAATAAATCATATCATTCATTTCTTTGTCCTAACTGAATGTTTCTCAGTAACAAAAACTTAAACAATTAAAAACCTACATTCAGCAATTTATTGAATCCCTTCATTTAAAAAAATGAGAAAACAGGCTCAAAAGGGTAAAAAACATATATAATGTAATCTTATACTAATATATTAATTTTTATTTCTCTCTAGGCTTCATTCCTGACTCCTCGGGTTTACACTATTATGCCACATGAACCTATTTATTCTAGAAATAAACTCAACAATACTTTTCACATTAGATGGGTGAGATTCTCACATGCTTATTATGCTCATACCCCATGACCTCTCTATCTTTGATTGGCTGGTTCCTCCCAGAACCTCCATTTTAAAATGGACATTCAAGCTATCCATGTCTGTATTTCTCTCCAAGCAGCACTCCTTTTTTTTTTAAACCATAGCTCTTGCCAAGTACCATCATCTACTCTATCCTATCTTTGCTTTTTAGCTTTCTTTTGTGAGTTGTCTTTCCCTTTTAGAATGTGAACTCCTTGAAGGAAGGGAATGTCTTTTATTTATATTTGTATTTGCATTGTCAAAACTTAGTCTGGTGCCTGGCACATAATAGGAATTTAAAATATTTGTTGAATTATTGACATATATATTATTAAACATATCCATAAGAGCACTAAAGTGAATGAGAAAATCATTTTTAAAAAAACCCTAAACCTTTAAATTTTATTTTATATAACTTAAAACCTTTTTACCCTCACTAAAATATAATTATGTTTAGTAAGTAATATGTATGTTTTAAAACTATCTTTGTGCATATCCTCAAAATGTAGTTGATTTGCAAAAAAAAATGGTTTGATTAATTTGATCAGTTATTGGTAACTAAGGAAGTGAATTTCTTTTTTAAGGAACTATAGCAGAGTGGAGGGGAGCAGAGTAAAGATGGCAGATTAGAAGCAGCAACTCAGCCAAACTCTCCCAATATTTACCTAAAATAATTTTAAAGTAACAACTGAAGATCAATTTTGGAGCATCAAAAACAAGAAGTCAGGGTGAGACATTTTCCAATCTAAAATAACTTAGGAGGACAGCAAAAGAGCTCAGTTAAACCAGGATAGTAGTTGGTCTAAAGCACACTTGATGGTAATATAAGCAGTGGAACAGCAGTAACAACAATTTTGGTAGTTCTCTGTCAACAGATAGTAAATAGGGTAGACAATTGGTCAGAAAAAGATGACTGAGCACCTTTTGCTTGTACTTATTGGCAAATCTATTCCCCATACAAAGAAGAAAATGATGAAAGAAACTCAGTATATATATAATATATATATATATGCATATATATATATAAATTGTTGCAACTAAAGTCTCAAATAACATTGTTAATAGTATATAAGCCCAACAAGAATTCTTAAAAGAGTAAAAGAAAAAAAAAACAAGAGGAAAAAATGGGGAGGAGGGAAAAGCAATGAGAGCTGTTTTTCTTTTAATTATGAAAAGAGAATTAACAGTTTGGTAAAAGAATCTATTCTTTTTTTTTTTTTTTTTGCTTTTTGCTGAGGCAATTGGGGTTAAGTGACTTGCCCAGGGTCACACAGCTAGAAAGTGTCTGAGACCAGATTTGAACTCAGGTCCTCCTGACTTCAGGGCTGGTGCTCTAACCAAAAAGAATCTATTCTTGATGGGTTTTCTGCTAAGTAAATGTTATAATAGCATAATTATTTATTAATGTTAGGATATTTTAGTTGTATAATTATATTGTGTAAGTGTAAGGAACATCAAAAGAGCCAGTTTGGTTAAATTGTAGAGCACAGGATAGAGAGTAGGTGTGGGACAGAGTATTAAGTAGCAGACAATTGAGTTTGTATTTTATTTATGTAAGTTTGTATTATGTTTATGTATGGAGAGTTATATACATAGAGTTAATTCTACAAGAAAATAGTTTTGATGGGCATATGGGGAATGGTTTGGAAAGAGGAGAAACTTGAAGCAAAGAAACAAATTGAGAAGATGTTGCAATATGGGTAATAAGTGAGAAGGGTCTAAATAGTTAATGGATGAATGGAGAATGGGGGAAAGATTTGTGAGATATATGATATATAGCTATAGAAGCAAAAAGATGTAGCTGCTGAATGGGTATATGGAGTGGAGGAGATAATTTTAGATCTATGGTATAGGCTGCTATGCCAGTTTATCCTGTGAAACTCACTCTAAAACACTAAAAGTGAAAAAGGGGAAATTGATGGAGAATTTTTTTCACCAATCCCTGATCCATAATTCTGAGTCTCTACTCTAAAGGGCACCTGCCCTAGCCACAGAGATGGGAATTTCCTCATTGGCATAGGCACAGCTGCTATTTTGGGTGCCCAAGTTATGATTAGTTTATAACTTTGCTAAGGAATCAATGACTGATACAGAAGTGCAATACTCGGAGCTTGCAAAATGATGAGAGGACAAAAAAAAATAATATGGTTGTTTTAAAGAGAAGCAATTGGCGATCATAAGAAAGGTGGTATGAACCCCACATTCTTATTCTCCAAATATATGATAATATATGTCTTAAGGTCACACCATCATCACTCAATAAGATAAGGACCACACTTTGTAAATTACTAGTCTATGCAACAGCATTAAAGGTGTTTTCAAGGGTGAAATCAGATTTTTGTGGTTAAAGTCTTCTATGCATTAGAAATGTTGCTATGATTGGTCTCTTTTTTGTTAGTGCTAGGAAATATATATATATATATATATATATATATATATGTATGTATATGTATACATAGAGAGAGAGAGATTATAAGAAAAATCTGATGAATTATGGTTAATGTGTAGGTTTATAAGCTTAGTTACTGATCTAACATAGCCCAAGAATCATAGAACCTACCTAATTAGGTGACTAGTTCAGGAACCACAACCAAAGATGCAGCAGAAGAGGAAATGTTCAATCCACCTGGCTCTCTTGACATAACTACATCTTGTTTTTAGCAGAAAAAAAAATGTTTCTATATGTCTATATGGGCAATTAAATCACTTCCCCCTTTTTTTTTTCTTTTCTTTTCTAAAACTTTAGAGAGAGTATATTCATACATATACTTAAAGTATAAAAAGATTGAATGACTTGCTTATACTAGTCCAGGGACAAATCAGTGATTGGAACTTTGATGTCTTAGATTCCTAGACTGTTCAACAAATTCTAACCAATGCTGATAACTTAAAAATGATACATTATTTCATGGTTTCTTGATAATGAAATGATAACAACCTAAATACACATCACTTCAATCAATAAATCCACAAACCTGAGTTAGACTATTATGATACATAGATAAAAGTGAAATCACTTTGTTAGCTGTGAAGAAGAGGGGTTAAAATAGGGAGAGAAGATGGAAGACCATTTATAAGGATGTTGCAAAAGTCTAGGTAAGAGATCCTGGGGACCTAAACTATGAAGGTAACTGATTAAACAGAAAAAATACATTTAAGAAGTGAGATTAAAAATGGCAAAACTTGACAACCAATCAGATCTCTTGGGTGAAAGTTTAGATTTAGAAACATCAAGATTGTAAACCTAGGCAACTGAAAGCATAGTGGCGTACTCAATTATAAGAGAAAAGTTTATGATAAGGATCAGTTTAGGAAGAAAGAGTTCTGCTTTGGACATGCAAAATTTTAGATTTCTATATGACTGGGAAACTAGGTTCAGTGGTTAGAATATTCAGCCAGTATCTTTGCCAAGAAAACTCCAAATGGGATCATGAAGAGTCAGGACAGAAATAAAATGACTGAACAAGACAAATAGATAGATCCAGATGTTAGCAACACAGAATTTATAATTAAACTATACTTGCTGCCGGGGTCACCAGATTTGATTTTATAGAGAGAGTTTTCAAGATGGGCTCATTCATAGTTAGGAAGCATTATATAGATATTATTCAGCAAAAGAAACTAAGGATGAGCAGTTTTTTAAAAGTAGGAATAAAGCTAAAAGAGATCAATATCATAAGAACCCAGATAGGAAAAAGTAATCAGGAGGAAAAGCTGCTCAACTATGTCAAATGCTCCAGAGAGGCAGAGAAGGATGAAGACTGAGAAAATGCCATTAGAGCTGGCAATTAAGAATTCATTGGCAACTTGAGGAACAGCAGTTTCAGTTGAGTGATAAGGATAGAAGCCATACTATAGTGAGTTAAGAAATTAATAAAGTATTAGGAGGAAAGGAGACAAATTTGTTACTGTTTGTTTTGTTTTTCCTTACATTTTAGCTGAGAAAGGAAAGAGATATTATAACTTGAGAGGGTAGCACAGCCTAGTGATAGTTATGGGAGCAAGAAAGATATTAATATGCTTATAAGCAGCAAAGGAGAAACCAATACATAAAAAGAAATTGAAGTGAGGAATGATTTTTGGAACACTATGCTAGAGAAGACCGAAATACCAAGAGGAAAAAGAGAAGAGTTGAACTGGATGAGATGATCTCAAGCATAAACCAGATTAAATGAAAATTGAATGGAATGAGAGAAAATCAAGGGTTTATGAAATGTGTTGAAGAGAAGAAAAGGGGGAAAAGTAGCAAATAGTCTCAATTTTTTCTATGATGCATGAGGCAAAGTCCTCAGATGAGAAAACAAGGAGTGTTATATGAGGGCTGAAGAGAGAAGAGAAGGTGTGGAACATCCTCTTCTGGTAGAAGAACAGAGTAAAAGAATTACCTTGTTTCAGTGAGGGTTTAATTGCAATTAGAGAATATGAATTTGTTATTTATCCAATCAGTTTAGTTTTCATGACTTTCTCTAGCTCTGTACAGTCACACATGAATAGTTGTTAATCCAAACACAGATTCAAAAAAACATGAACAGTAATAGAAAAAAGAGTGAAAATGTAGCCAGCCTCTAATCCCATTCTTGCCATTAAATAATTATAATGCATTGGATCAGTGATTTTAGCTCTCTGATTCTCATTGTCCTGCTCTGTAAAATTACTCAGTTGGACTAAACAGTCTTCCACTCCCTCTGCATTCCAAAGTTATTTCTAGAGAATCTTGAAACAAAAGTCCAACAGTCTCTTTTATTATATCAACTAGAACTTAACATCCTTTTTTAATAGAAAACGGTGACATAAATTCACCATATTGTACAAGAAGAATAGGAGAAATACTTCACCTTTAATTACTGATATGAAAGTCAAGTTTAATATGTCTCTTCACAGAATCAAGTCAAAAAGCATTTATTAAGCACCTACTATGTGTTCATCATTAAAGATACAAAAACTGGGTATAAAAAAAAGTCTTTGATTTCAAAGACTCACTCTCTGGAGCAGCTCGAGGGCACAGAGGATAAAGCACTGGATCTGAAATAAGGAGGTCCTGAGTTCAAATTAGCCTCAGCCACTTAACACTTACTAGCTGTGTGACCCTGGGCAAGGCACTTAACCCCAATTGTTTCAAAAAAAAAAACACTCAATTTCAGAGTCTAATGAGAGAGACAACATTTAAACAACTATGTACAATAATGCATAAAACATAGATAGACATATGTACATATAGATGTAGATATATGTATGTTAAAATGCAGATAATCTCAGAAGGAAGGTAATAAAATTAGAGAAGAACAAAAAAGGCTTCTTGCCAAGGTGAGACATTAATTAAGATTTGAAAGAAATGAGAAGGCAGAGAAGAGAGCTCCTGAGACTGAGGCATAAGGTATAAAGAAATAGCCAAAGCAAACTGAGAAATAGTTTGATTTGGTTGATTATCACAACGACTCATTATTATCAACAACTATATGTGTGTACTCAGGAAACTTTATTTCTTTATTTTTAAAGGAATTTTATTAAATATTCATGATAAAGGATATTAATATATTAATCAAGCACACTAAACTTTTAAAGTGCTACTTAAGTAAACTTTATAAAATAAAACTAAACTTTATTCTAAGATATAAAGTTTTAAAATAAAATTTTAAAATACCAATTTTTGGAGAACTTAGAATATTCTTGGGCATACACCCAATACACATACCTTTGTCCATATCTCATCAATGGTGTCTGCACAACCAAAACCAGAAAAATGATCTCTTTGGAAATGTGGTTTTGAATAGGAAGAGAATCTCAATTAAAGAAAGGGGACATGATGGATGAGATAGCAGAATATATCAGGCCACATGGAGATCACGGAGTTTGGGGAGAAAAGGGAGGGCTAATATCAACTATAGGTGAGAGTAAACAATTATAGGGAAGAGTAAACAACTCAACCACAAGAGAACTCTCAGTCATGGAAACAGATAGAATCACTTTAAACAAAGAGTACTAGTTTGGGCTATCATAAGATTAATTTCTCACTTCCAGACTTCCGTTGGTCTGTTTAAAACCCCTACCTTCATATTTAATCCAAATCAAACACATATCAAATACCTACTGTGTGTTCTGATTATAAGCTGTTTACTTGCCAAGAACTAAAGACCCAGGAGAGACCCCAAGGACTAGAGACTGAGACCCAGACCCTATAAGCTTTCCAACACCAGCCTACATTAGTTGATTCAAGCTTCCACCTGTGTTTTCAGGGTCTATTTCTCTTCAGTTAAAAAAAAAATTAAAAACTCCCACTTAGCATTTTAATGCATACGGGTTTTCAGAATTACATAGAAAAGTAGAAAACTGCACATAATTGTCATTTGGGACTAGGCAGATTTTCTTAAAATCACTTGTCTTTTACCAAATGTGGTCAGCTATCATGTTCACCAAAATGGATATAAAGAAGCACTTAGAACTATTTTTTTATCCAATATAAGGATGTATAAAAGAGAGTGTTCCAGTCCTCTATGGGGTAGTTTGAATACCAAATCATGTCCTTTAGACTATATAATGAAAAACATGATCAATCTTAGAGTTACTTGCCCCTTCCCCACTCCAAAAACTACAGAGGCTCCTCATTTCCTCTAGGACAAGATAAAAGCCAGCTTCTCTGTTTGGCATTTTATGTCTTTCACAATCTGACTCCAATCTATTTTTCCAGGATGATTATGCATTATTCTTTCCTCATACACTTTATACTGCAGTCAAACTAGTCTGCCTTCTGTTCCAAGTACACAACATTGTACCTCCAGCCTTTGTGTATTTTCAGAGTTTCTCTTTACCCAAAGTATTCTGCCTCTTCATCTCCATCTCTTGGAACCTTTGGCTCCATTCAAAGATAAGATCAAATATTACCTCCTATAAAAATTTTTTTCTGATTTCTCATTGGTTTGTGTCTTCACCAAGGTTCTTTTTCTGTGTATGTATATAATAATAGCATATATGTGTCTAACTATGTTTGTATACCTTCAGAATAATGTAATCTCTCTCATATATGTGCCTTTGTGCCTCAAGAATTCTGGTAAATGTATATTGAGTGACTGAGTCTTGAAATAGCTGGATGATAGAGTATTTTGCTGAGGCAATTGAGGTTAAGTGACTTGCCCAGGGTCACACAGCTAGGGAATGTTAAGTGTCTGAGACCAGATTTGAACTCAGGTCCTCCTGACTTCAGGGCTGGTGCTGTATCCACTGCACCACCTAGCTGCCCCAATGATAGTATTTTGACTGATAGAGTATTAACTGATAGAGTCAGTCAATGTAAATACTCTTGTTGGGCAGTAAATTGACATCTTTAAGTAAATCACCTATGAACCTGAAGGAAAAAATACTATTTGTGGGGAATAATATAGAATTCTTTTTTATTGAAGTTTTTTTTTATTTTCAAAACATATACAAGGATAATTGTCCAATATTGACCCTTGAAAAACCTTGTGGTCCCATTTTCCCCTTTTTCTCCATCCCCTCCCCAGATGACATGTAATCCAATATATGTTAAATATTGTAAACATATATGTTAAATCCAATATAGGCATACATATTTATGCAATTAGCTTGCTGCACAAGAAATATCAGATTAAAAAGAAAAAAATTAGAAAGAAAATAAAATGCAAGCAAACTACAACAAAAAAGTGAAAATGCTATATTATGATCCACCCTCAGTTCCCATAGTTCTCTCTGTGGGTGTAGATGGCTCTCTCCATAACAAGTCCATTGGAACGGGCCTGAATCATCCCATTGTTAAAAAAGAGCCACATCCATCAGTATTGATTCTCATATGATCTTGTTGTTGTGTATAAAGGTCTCCTGGTTCTGCTCATTTCACTCAGCATCAGTTCATATAAGTCTCTCCAGGCTTCTCTGAGATCATCCTGCTAATTGTTTCTTATAGAACAATAATATTCCATAGCATTCATATACCATAACTTATTCAGCCATTCTCCAACTAATGAGCATCTACTCAGTTTCCAGTTTCTTGCCACTACAAAAAGGGCTGCCACAAACATTTTTGCACATATGGGTCCCTTTCCCTTTTTTAAGATCTCTTTAGGATATAAGCCCATTATAAACACTGCTGAATCAAAGGATATGCACAGTATGATAACCCTTTGGACATAGTTCCAAAATACTAACCAGAATGGTTGGATCCATTCACAATTCCACCAACAATGTATTAGTGTCCCAGTTTTCCCACATTCCCTCCAACATTCATGACATAGAATTCTTAAGGGCCTATCATGGGAAACTAAATATGGAATGGTATCTCAGAAAGT
>JAJPUD010020534.1:0-24526 GCA_023553655.1 Myrmecobius fasciatus | reverse complement strand
CTATGCTCAAAAAGTTATCAAACTGTGCATACCCTTTGACCCAGCAGCATTTCTATTGGGCTTATATCCCAAAGAAATCATAAAGGAAGGAAAAGGCCCCACATGTGCAAGAATGTTTGTGGCAGCCCTTTTTGTAGTGGCTAGAAACTGGAAATTGAATAGATGCCCTTCAATTGGAGAATGGCTGAATAAATTATGGTATATGAATACTATGGAATATTATTGTTCTGTAAGAAATGACCAGCAAGATGATTTCAGAGAGGCCTGGAGAGACTTACATGAACTGATGCTGAGTGAAATGAGCAGAACCAGGAGATCATTATACACGGCAACAACAGTACTATATGACGATCAATTCTGATGGACATGGCTCTCTTCAACAATGAAATGTTTCAAACCACCTCCAATTGTTCACTGAAGAAAGCCATATACACCCAGAGAGAGGGATGCGAAATGTGGACCACAACATAACATTCTCATACTCCTTGATTGATGTTTGCTTACATTGTGTTTCCTTTATCTGATATATCGTTTGTGTAGATAAGATTTTTCTTGCACACCAATGATAAGTTTGGAAATATGTATACATATATTCGATTTGCCAATATTTTAACATAATTAACATGAAGTAGATATCCTGCCATCTAGGGGAGGGGTGGGGAGTTGGGGGAAAAATTTGTAACGGAAAGCTATGTAAGGGTTATTGTTGAAGAATTACCCACACATATGTTATGCAAATAAAATAAAAATTAAAAAAATAAAATAAAATAAAATAAAAAGAACTTTGGAATCAATGGTGTGATGTAGGAGATACTGGCAACGGACTACTCAGCATGGGTCACTGACATCAAAGAATTGTGCTCTGTGAGAAAAGCAGAATCGCAATAACTCAAAACAAGCATGAGATGTGTTAATTTAGAGACATCTCCACTCTATGTTAACTATTTGTGACCCTGGCCTGTTGTGGAACCTTTCAATCTTGGATTGGTCTGATCAGCCACAGTGGAACACACTATACCTTGACTCCAACATAGTCATATTATTTTAGCCCTCCTTGAAAATGAAAAACAACCAACTAATTACACATAACCTTCCACCCATAAACTTTTTAGCCCCATATAATAGACAGAAACTGCTTATAACATATTGGAAATAATAGGAAAATTTGAGACCAAGAATAAGGTTACTCTCTCTGGAAAAATGTAATTTAACTTGAAAAGACTTAAGTTTTTACTTTGATTCTATGTTAAATTAAGATGGATAATTATTTTCAGAAAACTACCATAGACCAAACTAGATACCAAATCCAATAATTTGACAAATCTCTTAGTCAACCTGAAAAGTACAAAGAAACTGTTTGATACTCTCTGTATACAAGGACATATCTGCTGAAATCTCAGAGACATTAATAACTTTAATTACATGCTCTTATAGAACCACCAAGATCATGATAACTGAAGAAAAGGCAATCTTCGTACTTTTTTTAAAAGAATGGACAGAAACAGCTAGTTAAGCTAAAGGAATTCACCTCTTATTCCTACTGAAAAAGATTATGAAGCAGTTTCTAAAGAGGGATGATTTGACAGAAGATGTTATGCTTGATAGAAGCCATTATATGTTCGTGAAAATCAACCTAGGATCAAATCCCATTTCTTTGGGATTCTCTCAATGATGGAGACTAATTACTTAATTCCCTAGATCTAGATAAGGGGAGTGGGCTGCAGAATTGGCAAAAACAGGAAACAAAAGAGATCTAGTTATTTTGGTTTCCAAAGTCAGCATCTCTTCAGGTTACTGAAGGGAGTTTCTGGGAAGAAGCTAACATGAGAGAAGTTGGCAATTTTTATGTGTCCCTATTTCCAGCTTGCTACATTATATTCTTTGAGGAATTTCCCATTGGATGAGATCTGTGACCTTTATGGTTATATATGGTTACATAATATGGTTATATTGTTATCAAATAGAAAACTTTTTTCAATTTGTATTATCTAGTAATTATCCTCATATGTATACTTACACTGATTTCTCTTTGCTATTAACTGGATAAATGATATGTTTAAATGTTAGCTTTTTATTTTCAAAATATTTACAAAGATAGTTTTCAGCATTCATGCTTGCAACAACTTGTTTTCCAAATTTTTTCCCTTCTTTTTCCCAACCCCATCCCCTAGATAAGAAATAATCCAATATATATTAAATATATAGAATTCTTCTATACATATTTCCACATTTATCATGCTACATAAGAAAATCATATCAAAAAGAAAAAAAAAGATGAGAAAAAACAAAAAGCAAACAAACAACAACAAAAAGATGAAAATATTAGTTGTGATCCACATTCAGTCCCCACAGTTTTCTTTCTGGATGAAGATAGTTCTCTCCATCACAAGTCTATTGTAATTGTCCTGAATTACCTCATTATTGAAAAGAGCCATATCCTTCTCAGTTGATCATTGTATAATCTTGTTGTTGCTATATACAATATTCTCTTTGTTCTACTTACTTCACTTAGCATCAGTTCATGTAAGTCTCTCCAGGTCTTTCTGAAATCATCTTGCTGATAATTTCTTACATAACAATAATACTCCATAACATTCATATACCATAACTTATTCAGCCATTCTCTAATTGATGGGCATCTCAGTTTCCAGTTTCTTGCTATTACAGAAAGGGATACTATAAACATTTTTGCAAATGGGGGTCTTTTCCCTTTTTTATTATCTCTTTGGGATACAGACCTAGTAAAAATATTGCTGAATCAAAAGATATATACAATTTGATAGCCTGTTGGGTATGATTCTAAATTGCTCTCTAGAATGGTTGGATCAGTTCATAAATACACCAAGAATGTATTACTGTCCCAGTTTTCCCACATCCTCTCCAACATTTATCATTATCTTTTCCTGTCATCTTCATTAATATGAGAGTTGTATAGTGGTACCTCCCAGTTGTCTAAATTTGCATTTCTCTAATCAATAGTGATTAGGAACATTTTTTCATATGACTAGAAATGGCTTTAATTTCTTCATCTGAAAATTTTCTGTTCATATCTTTTGACCATTTATTAATTGGAGAATGGCTTGTATTCTTATGGATTTGAGTCAGTTTTATATATATCTTTAAAATAAGGCCTTTTTCAGAACTCTTGAATGTAAGATTTTTTCCCCAGTTTTCTGCTTCTCTTCTAATCTTGTATGCATAGGTTTTGTTTCTACAAAACCTTTTTAATTTACTATAATCAAAATTATCCATTTTGCATTTTATAATAAGCTCTAGTTCTTCTTTGGCCATAAATTCTTTTTCTCCACAGATCTGAGAGATCGACTTGGATAAATCATTTTCTTCGCTTCTTGCGATGTGTATTTACTGCAGAACATCTGCTGGATTAATAATATGTAAGGGAGCAGATAGAAGCGTCTATAGCTCAATACCCCTTCTCTCTGAGCAGAGCAAAATGACTACTCTATGGTTTGTAGACTAGCTTTTGCATCCTATCCTGACAAGAGTCAAAGTTTCCCTGGGAGAAGGATGGAAGGAGAAGATGTTAGAAATATTCTTGCTTCTCTGGGAGCCACCTCTAAACAGATTCATATGAATCAGCCTATATGAGCAAAAACCAAATCATGTACCCACATCCATTAATCTAGCCAGTACTTGTACATGTGTACACACATACAATATGCATATATGTATGTGTAGGTTTCATATATGTATATACACAATACATATATGAACATTAATATATAATAAAATAGCACATTATGAGTTTAAGCAAACTTTAACAGATAATTATGAACTACAAAGAATAACTTAAGTAAAGGATATTATTAAAGAAGTTCATGTTAATAAATGAAGATGTGTTAGGTAACAATTTATAGGATTAAGTCACATTTTGCATGCTTCGCAATATCCTTGTGGAGCCAAGACTAAGTGTGAAATGTCTCTGTCCTATTGAGTTGATTCTCTGTGGCAAAACTATGGGAGAGAGGAGTCACAAGAGTTAAATTTAATCATGGCCTTAGTTGTAATCTGCATTATTGGAGGGATAAAAGGAGATTATATGTATATGAATATAATAATGATAATACTCAGAAGAGCTGATATCTATATAGCTGATATTTATGAGGCAACATGTTTTATATCAGTGTGCACAGACCCCAATCCACCCACTGCAGAAATACACAAATGTGTGTATGTGTATAAAAATCCTATGAGATTCATGCTATGATTGTTGTTGTTATTTTACAGATAGGAAACTGAGGATAAAAGAGATTAAGTGAATTTCCCCACGGTCACACAGGCAGTTTGTAAGGCAGATTTAGAACTCAGTTCTTCCTGATTCTAAGCCCAGCTCTCTACCATACTGCCTCAATTCTGTATATGTATATTCTGTTTGTTTATTTGTGCATGGGAAGTATGTTTTGAGAAAAAAAGGAATGAGTAAAGTTAGAGTTGTAGGCTATAAAAAAGCATGACGATGAATGCTTTCTTTGAGAAAGAATCATTACATAATATATATGAAGAAAAATCATAAAATCAAATCTCACAGATATAGTTTGTATTTTTTACAGAAAGGAAAATACTTGTTATATTTGTAGGAATTATGCCTGGATGATCTGTCTGTATACAATAAGACCACTGATGTAGAAGAATAAAGGTCTAAATGAATGTTTTTTTTAAAGCTAGAAGAAAGAAAATTGATTGAAACTGTGGCAAAAATTTGATTCATCTGAATGCTGAACTAGTTGTACAATTAACAATAAAAATGGAAAACTTAGAGATTACAGCTAAGCTAATCATAATAACTTTTAATGTATACATTTAAAACTAGATTGATGAATTTATCATAAGAAAGAGCTCCGTATGAGTAACTTCTTTTAACAGTGGAGATTAGCACTTTATTTGTGACTTATGGCTTTAGAATGTTGCCTGAAACACTGAAAAATCAAGTGATTTTGCCCAGAGTCATATAGCCAGTATGTCAGAAGAAGGAAGGCAAGTTCTCTATCCATGGTACTATGCTACCTTTCATCTAGAGGTTTAACCTATATAAATTAATTGTTCCAATGAGGGAATAGAAAGAATACAGAACACACTCTTGTTGACAACAATCTGATTTCCAGGCAATTGGAGGGAGATCTTAGCCAAACGTACCAACTGTTTAAAATACACACATTTATAAATTTTCTTGAAGAAAAAATGATAGTAGTATTAATTCACAAAGAAGAGAGAATTAGTAGAAAGCAGTTTAAGAACATATTCTTATATGTGCATATCAAAAAGAAAAAAAACAAAAAGACATTTAAAAAGGCAAGTATAATAAAGGCAGCTTACCTGGACTAAGAATTCAATTAGAGAGAAAAGCTGGAGATCATACCTTCATGTCAGTTTATTGAAGAACTGATTTACAACACACTTGAAGAAGATGCTAAGGATATGGAAAATTAATTGTTGAGTAGGCTCTCTCTAACAATTTTATGAACATAATAATATTATACATAATAATAATAATATGAAATAATTTAAGGTTACAAAGTATTTCACTTCAATTTTATGGATGAGAATCATATGAAATAAGTAATTGTAAACAGGTGATTCATGTTATACAAAATGTTTTACATGGGTGATAGTAAATCCATTTGATCATTTGAGTATCATTTATTGGCTCCACTGTTATTCAAATAATGTCAAATGATCTAAAAGAAGGTCCCTAAACCACCAAATGGATTCTTTGTAAAGTAATTAGAGAAGGATCTGAATAATAGTTAAACAAGGTGAAGAGGTGTGGATGCATTTGGATCAGGCTCACTAGGAGAATAACTATATTAATGTGAAAGATCCATTAAATTACATGTAATGTATATGTGTGTTTATGTGTAATTGCTTACAAGCAATTATAAACAATCCTGTTTATAAGCAGGATCCTTATCACCTATGAATAAAAATATATGCTTTGATGCTTGGTCTGAACTTCACATTCTTACCAACATGATTGGTTTTCCTTCTCAACTTGGCTAGGATTCTGCTCTGGAGATCTCAGATTTGGTGAATATGTAGCCAGGCTTATCACTTCATGAAGTATTCTGACCATGTTCATTTCACTCCCAGTTTCATTTCATCCCATTTTACTTTCCAATCCAACTTTATATATTGTCTTCCACACATTTCAATATAAGTTCTTTGAGTATAGATACTATCTTATTTTCATTCATTTGTATTTTCAATCTTTAGCACAGTGTCCAGCAATTGTTGGTAGGTTATTTTTCAGTCATATAGCACTTTCTATGGCCTCATTTGAGATTTTCTAAGAAAAGATATTGGAGCAATTTGCTATTTCCTTCTTGAGCTCATTTTACAAATGAAGAACTGAGGAAAAAAGGGTGAATGGACTTTTCCAGGATCACATAGTAATATCAGAGACATTCTAACTTTTGTATTTGTTTTCATCCCTTCTAAAAATGTGACCACATTACAACTAATTTTAAAAGCCCTAAGGGGTTACAGTAACTATAGTGCACTTGGGTCATGATTCTATTTATTTTTTAACATTTACAAAGGCTATCTCCAATGCCTGAAGTCAGAAATATAACCAGGGCTTTGTCCTAGAGTGCCAAAGAAAAACTGCTGAATTTACAGAGCCCTAATATCATTTGTAGAAAACAAAGAATTTGTTGTATAGTTAGTCAAAAGAGTTACTTAAAAGAAGGAAGCTATGAGATGGTAAAATGGGATGATCCCTTCCTATTACCTATTCCTAATTTTTACAGTTATGTTCTTGCATTGGTGCTCTGGAGTCCCAGCCAACTCTTTAGTGAACTTAACCTAGGGATTGGTTTTTACTATTTGCTCTAAGTGAAAAAAGTTCTAGTCTATCTCTCCTCACTGTCCTAAATCTTAGAATCTTCAGTATAGTTTAAACATTAGTTCTGTTTTTACCTATTGTGGATGACAACTAATTTCTTCAGTTCTTAGTGCCTTCTTCCTTATGAAATTAAATTGTATTTTTTATCTGTTTATATTTCACATGACCTAATTGAAAGTAAATTTCTTGAGACAAATGATTATTTTTCCTTACATTTTTGTCTTTGCAATACCAATATTTGTAGGATTAAATTGAATCTAGTAAAAGTATTTTGTAAATCTAAAGTGCTATAGAAACATACCTGCTAAACCCAAGGACCCACGTTTTTGGGATAAAAACTCATTATTTGACAAAACTGCTGGGATAATTGGAAACTAGTATGGAAGAAATTAGGCATTGACCCACACCTAACACCATATACCAAGATAAGGTCAAAATGGATTCATGATCTAGGCATAAAGAATGATATTATAAACAAATTAGAACAATGTAGGATGGTTTACCTCTCAGACCTGTGGAAGGGGAAGGAATTTGTGGCCAAAGAAGAACTAGAGATCATCATTAATCACAAAATAGAAAAATTTGACTATATCAAGTTAAAAAGTTTTTGTACAAACAAAATGAATGCAGACAAGATTAGAAGGGTAGCAGTAAACTGGGAAAATATTTTTACATTTAAAGGTTCTGATAAAGGCCTCATTTCTAAAATATATAGAGAATTGACTCTATATAAGAATTCAAGCCATTCTCCAATTGATAAATGGTCAAAAGATATGAACAGACAATTTTCAGACGAAGAAACTGAAACTATTTCTAGTCACATGAAAAGGTGCTCCAAATCACTATTGATCAGAGAAATGCAAATTAAGACAGCTCTGAGGTACCACTACACACCTGTCAGATTGGCTAAAATGACAGGAAATGATAATGACGAATGTTGGAGGGGATGTGAGAAAACTGGGACACTGATACATTGTTGGTGGAACTGTGAATGGATGCAACCATTCTGGAGAACAATTTGGAGCTATGCTCAAAAAGTTATCAAACTGTGCATACCCTTTGACCCAGCAGTGTTTCTACTGGGCCTATATCCCAAAGAGATTTTAAAGGAGGGAAAGGGACCCACATGTGCAAAAATGTTTGTGGCAGCCCTTTTTGTAGTGGCTAGAAACTGGAAATTGAAAGGATGCCCATCAATTGGAGAATGGCTGAATAAATTATGGTATATGAATGTTATGGAATATTATTGTTCTGTAAGAAACGACCAGCAGGATGATTTTAGAGAGGCCTGGGGAGACTTGCATGAACTGATGCTGAGTGAAATCAGCAGAACCAGGAGAACATTATACACAGCAACAAGACTATAGGATGATCAATTCTGATGGACATGGTTCTCTTCAACAATGATGTGATTCAAACCAGTTCCTATTGTTCAGCAATGAAGATAGTCATTTACATCCAGAGAGAGAGAGAGAGGCCTGTGGGAACTGAGTGTGGACCACAACATAGCATTATAACACGTTCTGTGAATATTTCAATGCATTTTGTTTTCCTTCTTAGGTTGATTTTTTCTTCTCTTTCTAGATCTGATGTTTCTTGTACAGTAAGATAACTGTATAGATATGTATACATATATTGGATTTGTCATATAATTTATTATATTTAGCATGTATTAGATTACCTATCATGTAGGGGTGGGGGGGGGGGGGAAGGAGGGGAAAAGTTTTTTACAAAGGTTAAAAAAAAAAAAGAAACATACCTGCTGATGCAGCTGACCGGACCAGAGACTTCATTGGTGTAGGAAAATTCCTGTAAAGAGATCATCTCTGCCATTGCAGATTTCTACTTGTTCTGCAATTTTTATTCTTAATGAGTTGGCTTGAGAAGATGTTGAAGTAAGCAGAATATTCTAGAGTTCTCTGATTCTCTTGGTATCTCTGTCTCTCTGTCTGTTTCTCTCTGTGTCTCTGTCTGTATCTCTCTCTCTCTCTGTCTCTCTCTCTCTCTATATATATATGTGTGTGTGTGTGTGTGTGTGTGTGTCTGTCTATATCTATGCCTCTGTCTCTGTCTCTTTCTGTCTTTCTCTGTGTCTCTGCATCTGTGTTTTTGTCTGTCTTTGTCTCTCATCTCTCTCTCTCTCTCTCTCTCTCTCTCTCTCTCTCTGTCTCTGTCTCTGTGTCTGTCTGGCTCTGTCTCTGTCCTTTGAATGCAAGGAAATTGACTTATCTTCCAGCAATAGGGATTGAATTCAAACACACACACATATGCACATACAAACAAATACATGCAGGTGCACACTTTATCTTTACTCTAAGATGTGTGAGACAGGTATGTAAGTTACTGACATGAGAAGAAAATTGCCATTTGTCATGAATGTTATGGAATATTATTGTTCTGTAAGAAATGACCAGCAGGACGATTTCAGAGAGGCCTGGAGAGACTTGCATGAACTGATGCTGAGTGAAATGAGCAGAACCAGGAGATCATTATTCACGGCCACAACAATACTATATGATGATCAATTCTGATGGACATGACTCTCTTCAACAATGAAATGCTTCAAACCAGTTCCAATTGTACAGTGAAGAAAATCACATACACCCAGAGAGACGGTTGTGAAATGTGGACCACAACATATCATTTTCATGTTCTCTATTGATGTTTGCTTGCATTGTATTTCCTTTATCTGATTATTCTTTCTTGTCGATACGATTTCTCCTGCGCAAAAATGATGTGTGGAAATAAGTATACATATATTCAATTTGTCAAGTATTTTAACATAATTAACATGTAGTGGATATCCTGCCATCTAGGGGATGGGTGGGGAGTAGGGGGGGGGAAATTTGTAACAGAAAGCTTTGTAAGGGTTAATATTGAAGAATTACCCATACCTATGTTTTGCAAATAAAAAGTATTAATAAAAAAAAGAAAATTGCCATTTGTCCAGGAAAATTCAGTTGTACTTACATCAGGAATAAGGCAGGAATTTTACTAAGAAGTCATCTCTAAGATTAGAAATCTGACCCATTTTTGAACTATGTTTTTTATGCAACCAGAAAAAAAATAGGAGATATTTTGGGGCCAGTTAGTGAGATCACAGTCACAATATATATCTACTTTGTTGTTTTTGCACAGATAACACTTCGTATTACAAATAATTCTCACTCTAGGAGGCATGACAAAAAAGGAAAATGGATGTCTGACAAGGAGGTTTTTTAAATTACTCTGAATATAAAACTTGCTAATTACTTTACATTTCAATATCATATTCTTGTTACCCTTTGAGTTTGAAGCTTCCAAGTAAGACAGAGCAAATTGCTTACAGAATTAAGATTAGTATTCATCAATCAGTAGCATAGTATACTCAAAAGGACACTGATTTTGGAGTAAATGAATCTGAATTAAAATTATGCTTTCATTATTTAATACTGTGTTTCCTTGGGCAAGTCATGTTATCTTTCTGATACACATTTTCCTAAGGTATAAAATGGAAGTTCAATTAGATTGTCTCTAAGGCCCTTTCTAGATTTAAATATATAAACCTAATTGCTATGTTACATTGTGCACTTAAATAGTATTAGGGGGCATATTCTATATTTTGTCATGACCCTGTATATGTCCAATGAAAGCATCCTTATTCAATTTCAATAGCAAGCAGGATAACAAGAATGACAAACATTTCAACTTATTACCCATAATTCTGTTCTCTTATAATAGATCTTAGTATTTTAAAAGTATTTTTCCCACCTAACTTAGATATCATAAGATTTTGTATGGTAAAAGATATTACATTTTTGTTATTAAATTTTTATGGACCAATGTTGGATCTGAACAATTATGGACAAAAGTTTAATATGTGATATTGTTATGATAAATTTTATTGGTTGAGCTCTTCAGAATATTTAAAGTTTTGGATTTGTAGTATGACTGCTTTTTATGTCAGTACATTAGAAAAATAACTATTTTCTAATGTATAATTCTAATCACCAGTTCATACCTTGCTATTCATTAGGTACCAAAATTTTACAATCCACAGTGATATACTGTGTAGATTCTTCCCTCTTCTTGCATAATCTACATTACTCATTAAGTCAAAGTTCCTTAAGGAAAATGCTTCTATGATTTATAGTGGCAATGACTTATTCTGAAATCCCATAATAACTGCCTCCACTCTCACAAACAGAATTACATGAATCAGCTATTTGTTTGACACTGTTGGATAAAGGCAGGTATAGTGCCTCATGCCTTCAATGTGTATCAATAAGAGAAAATGAAGTTGGAATTTGCACTAATTTTGGCAACAGTATGATAAGTCCTCAGGACCTTGGACCATCAGGTGGCTTAAGGAGGGATGAATGAAGCCATATCAGAAAAGCAGAGTAGGTTAAACTTTAAATGACACTTATTATTGGATTTTGATCAATGAGTGGCCAGTGGAGAAGATAGGGTGAGAAAGACAGACAGAGAGAGATAGAGATGGATATGGAGACAAAGAGACAGACAGAGAGGAAGGAAGGGAGGGAGGGAGGAAGGAATAGTAAATAATTGTTCAATAGTATCACATATTTTTCTCTTTAACAAAAAAGCATGTTCCTGTTAAAAGAATTATCAGTGAGGTAAATTTTTATATGTGAATTTAACACTACCAGTGAAATTATAGATGTGAATACTCCCTCCCCGACCAAAACAAACAAATAAAAAAATAAAGTGTACCAAATAATTCTTTAAGACCCCAGCGACAAATGTTCATTTCATACTCCTTTCTCACATTATTTTTTAGGATTCATTGTGTGCATTTGTGTTGGGAAAAGAATACAGAATCAGGTGGAAGAATATTTGGAATTGTGCTTAGTTTCAGAAGAGGGAAAAATCAGAACTTAAGAGCAGAAGCTACCAAATAACTTTTATGTGAGGAAAAAAATTCCTAAAAAACAAAACTGTCAAAAATTGGTTTTGTATTTCTACCAACCACATTACTGGTTGTGTGTCTCATAGATTCATCTCTCACAAAGTCAATCTGTTTTGCTGTATTACATAGTATTAGGTAAAAGTTAATAATGGAGAAATATTACTACCATGTTGCATTGTATGACTCAATCCGCAAATATTTGTTAAAAACCTTCCATGTTCCAAGCACTCTATTAGCCAAAATAGACAAAAAGACAAAATCCAATATTTTCTTTGTAAAGCAGTGTCTTTCCCCTCATTAGGTTTTCTTTTTTAACAGAGGTAGGCAGAAAGGCTACTTAGTATATTATAAATGAGTTTCTTACAAAGGTACGTATTTGACCATATTAGTCAATCAATCAACAAACATTTGTTTTGAATACTATATACCAGAAGCCTTCCAACTTTAAAGTTATGTGCAGTGGATTGTAATCAGCAACAAAAGTACTAAAAACTCACTATAACCTGGAAGAGCACTGTCCAAGGTATTAAGATAATGATTGTTTTTGGAAGAAAACAGAGTATTTTCAAAACTATAATAAAAAACATAAAATAACCTAGTTTGTAAAATAATTATATATTTCAAAGAAATTGATTAATATGGAATAAGCTAAGATGATTATTAATATTTCTTATGAATAAAGATGGAAACAATCCTGTGATTCTGCAATGATTTTTTTAAGTAAAATTGCTTCTTAAATCCTCCTTATTCGCTACTTGAAGAAAAAGTCTAAATTGTCATTCAGCAAGCTCCAGAGATGGGTACTACATTACAAATAGCTGTTCTAAAACAAATTCACACAGAGATCAACATCTATTGGAGGTGAAATAATTGACCACTTGAAACTCAGAATTGGGAGTTAACATTTTGCATTTTGCTCTGAATCTTCCAAAAGGCCACTGGTGATGCTGAAATTTAACAGGATAAACTCTTGTACTTAAGCAGTATTATTACTCTATGCATCTCTCCCTTTGATATTTAGTCTAATACTTGGTGTTCATAGAATATACGGAATAAAATAGGGAGCCTCTTTGATAGCAATGATTTTTGTTGACCATAATTATAAAATTCAACTAAAGGCCAATATCTCCAAATCTAACTGAAGAGTATTATTAATTATAATCCAAAAATAACCATCAGCAACAATAATTTCTCTTTCTAATAGTATCACTACCATGGCATATAACTGGTCAAAGATGGGATGTTTCTACTGAGCATAATAAATGACCATCTTATTATACTGTCACCAAGAAGGAATTAGAGGAATTTTTTCTTAGGTCTTTTAAACTACTTACATACCATTTTATCTGCACTGAGTGCTTAAATCTCAAAACAGATCATAAGGGATAATTAGAGAGGCCTTCTTACTTCTACAATTATAATCAATTTGGGGTAGCAGTCTCAGTGAATCAAAAACATTATATTCTAATAACTAATACCTTATTATTATTATAGGATGTCAATTCCATGTACATTAGGTGAAATATTATATATGTATATGCATATATGTATGTACAGACATATATACATATATGATAGAACCATTTGCTTTCCCCAATTGAGAAGTCAAAATGAGTGACATGTCATGAATAACAGTTCTCAGAATAAGCACTTCACCTGGTATACAATACAAAAGAAATAGCCTAATTCTATAATGATTAAAATTTCATCATGAAAAGAAGACAGTATGATAAAGTCAAAGAGTAAAGAAAGTAAGTTTTGAAGATAACTTTCTCCAAGCAGATAAACTACCAATCATATACACAAAAAGAAGCAAAATTGAGTAGAAAAATAGTGTGGTGATGACCTACACATTAGAAAAACCACTTTGGCATCTGGGAGAAGAGATCTGAAATAGAGAGATCAATTGGGACACCTTTGCAATAGATTAAACAAGAGGTAATAAGGGTCTTCCCTAGGACAGTGGCTCTATGAAAAGAAAGAAGGCAACATAGAAGAGAGATGTTGTGAAGGCAGAAATGACATATATTTGTCAACTAATCAGATATAGAATGTGGCAGTGAGTAGTCAAGAATGATATTTAGTTTTTTTTTTCCCATATCAATTA
Organism: Myrmecobius fasciatus; assembly: GCA_023553655.1. Lineage (NCBI taxonomy): Eukaryota > Metazoa > Chordata > Mammalia > Dasyuromorphia > Myrmecobiidae > Myrmecobius > Myrmecobius fasciatus. The sequence goes on along the minus strand of JAJPUD010020534.1, from coordinate 10,645 downwards.
GAAAATGGCTGTTATGTTACAGATGAATTTAAAAATGTTACTCATGTCTTTGTTATATCTTGTAATGAATTCTCTTCTCATCTGGATGCAATCTGCTTTTTCATAATTAATTTAAAATGTTTAAGAAATTTGAATTGTAGCAACTTCCAATTGTTCACTGAAGAAAGCCATATACACCCAGAGAGAGGGTTGTGAAATGTGGACCACAACATATCATTTTCATGCTCTCTATTGATATTTGCTTGCATTGTATTTCCTTTATCTGATTATTCTTTCTTGTAGATACAATTTTTCCTGCACAAAAAAGATGTGTGGAAATATGTATACATATATTTGTTTTGTCACGTATTTTAACATAATTAACATGTAGTGGATATCCTGCCATCTAGGGGAGAGGTGGGGAGTAGGGGGGAAAATTTGTAACAGAAAGCTTTGTAAGGGTTAATGTTGAAGAATTACCCATACATATGTTTTGCAAATAAAAAGTATTAATAAAAAAATAAAAAGGGAGAGAGAGAGAATACGAAGAGAAAATAGAGAAGAGAAAAAAAAAGAAGAAAAGAATTATCTGAGAATGTAAGTAGTTAAGTAACAAGGATACAATTGGATTTTGGATTAACAAATTTTAAATTTTCTTTTTATTACGGCATGTTACTATATTTTAAACAAGATGTTTTTTTTTTCTTTAAATATGTATAGAGAAAAGAAAAAAAATCAGGAGTTCTTAAGACTGTTGAAATCCATAGTTAGTGATCAAAGAAAAGGGGAAAGGACTTATGTCCACAAAAACAAAATTTACTAGTTTTTTTGTATGGGGAGGCAAAAATTGGAAATTGAGATGTTCATCTACTAGGTGATTTCTCAAAAAGTTATGGTGTGTGATTGTGATGGACTGTTATTTTGCTGTAAGAAGACAAGTATTGTGTTCCAGAAAGACCTGGGAAGACTTATATGAACCGATGCAAAGTGAAATGAACAAAGACAGGAGCATATTGTACACAGTAATAACAATATTGCAAAGATGATCAACTGAAATACAATGAGCAAAATAAAGATACAGGACAATATACTCTTCATTTCCAAAGAGAGAACTAATGAATTTTGAATGCACACAAAGGGTACTTTTCAAAATCTCTTTGTATTTATTATTTTATTTTGAATTTAATTCTGTAATATGTCTAATATAAAAATACTTCTTTGTATTACTTCTCATCTAGAATTGAAATGAAATCTCTTGTTTTCTTGAAGTATGGAGAAGAAACCGAAAGGGAATAAAATTGTCATCTCATTTTTAAAAAATAAAAAAATTAAATTTGAATTGTAAAAAATTAGAATGAAATTCCCCAAGCTACAGGCCATAATTTAAGTTTAGTTAAATGTGAAAAAAGAGCCTTAATTGTTTCTTTATTCCCTTCTGAATTTATCCTCCATTCTCTTTGTATGACTTTTAGCAATGTTTTTTATTGTTATTCTCTTTTCGATGTCCATCATTTTTAATGAATTCACAGCAGGTTATTTTTCAGACTCAAATGAAATGATCTTTGCAAATCATTTCTTACAGCATTAGACATATGATAGGTGCTTAATAAATGCTTGCTTCCTCTTTAACTTTTGATTTGATTATTATCTGACACTTACCCTTATTGATCCCAAGATGAGATGGTTAAAGAACTTAGGACAATCACAGATTCATAGAATTATAGATGTATAAAGTTGCATAGTACCTCAATGGACATCTGGATAAGAATACTGAGCCCTTGTGCAAGATCATACAAGTAGTCAATTAGAGATGGGACTTGAACCAAAGCCAATATTCTTTTGGCTGACTATACTGCTGTTCTTTAAACCTATATTTTTAAAGTCAGTTATTTGGAACCTCTTCATCTCCTACTTATGGGAATAGTTAAAAGAAAGCAAAGGAAAATAGTGACAGTATCTGATAAGTCTATAACTATTTCAATTCATTTATAAATCACTGATGAGCTAATGAAATAAAATCAAGAGGACAATACTGTAAATATAATTCTACCGCAAATAAATGAAACAACACACAAACTCAGAATGAGTACAATGACCAATATTAAATCCAGAGATCAAATGACTATGAAGGCCAAATGTGACGAACATGGCTTCTGCACTGGTCAATTTTACTTAACTGTTTTGCTTTGCTAGAAAGGGAAAGGGTAATCAGGTAAAGTACAGGTTGATAAAGGTATATAGAAAATGATTATAATATAAAAATGAAAGGCAATACTTTAAGATAATGAAATTGGGGCAGAGCCAAGATGGTGGAGAAAAGGTAGGATATTGCCTGAGCTCTCCCTACTTTCCCTCAGAATCAACACTAGATCGAGCCTTTGAACAGATTTTGGAGCGACAGAACCCACAAACATTCAGAGTGTAACAATTTCTAGCGTAAGATATCTTGATAGGACTTCAGGAAAGGTCTGACTTAATTGGGTAGGAGGGAATAGAGCCCACCACAGGTATAGTGCAGGGAAGCCTGGGAATGGGCAAAAAACCTAGTAGGAAGCTCTTAACCAAAGGACAGCAGTGTTGGCTACTCAGCCCTGGTTCAGAGGGCCAGTGGCTCAGCAGGCATCTGTGAGATCTCCAACACAGCCACTGAAGGCAAATTGTGATCCCCCTAACCCCAGGAGAACAGGTAGACTAGGCCAAGCCAATCCAGTGCAGTGGGAAAGCCTGCAGTACAGCTGGCCCCAACACAGGTGAAAATTAGTAAGAGGTCCCTGTTCCCCTGCAAAAAAAAAAAAAAAAAATGCTTGGGACAGACTTCGCTGTGTTCTAGGAGCAGAGTCCTTTTTTTAAATGAGGAAAAAAAGCAAAAATAGTTCTGACCACAGAAAGATACTATGGTAACAGGGAAGATAAAAATGCACACACAGAAGAAGATAGTAATGGCAAAATGCCTTAAGTGTGAAGCCTTAAAGGTAGAAATGAACTGGTCTGAAGCTCAAAAGGCTCTCTTGAAAGAGCTCAAAATGATCTTAAAAGAGAAGTGGAAAAAATAAGGTAATGAAATAAATGCTATGCAGGAGAATTATGAAAGTTTAGGGGGCAAAGCCAACAGTTTAGAAAAAGACATACAGAAATTGACTAAAGAAAAGAACTTAAAAATAAATTTGGCAAAATGGAAAAAAAAACTGAAGAAAACTCAGTTAAAAAATTGGTGAAATGGAATAAATTGTTTTTTTTTGTTTTTTCTTAATTTTTTTTAAATTTTATTTGCATAACATTTGTGGGTAATTCTTCAACATTAACCATAACATAGCTTTCTGTTACAAATTTTTCCCCCCAACTCCCTACCCCTCCCCTAGATGGCAGGATATCCACTACATGTTAATTATGTTAAAATACTTGAGAAAACGAATATATGTATACATATTTCCAAACTTATCATTGTTGTGCAAAAAAAATCGTATCTACACAAAAGACATATCAGATAAAGGAAACACAATGTAAGCAAACATCAATCAAGAGTATGAGAATGTTATGTTGTGGTCCACATTTCACATCCCTCTCTCTGGGTGTATATGGCTTTCTTCATTGAACAATTGGAACTGGTTTGAAACATTTCATTGTTGAAGAGAGCCATGTCCATCAGAATTGATCATCATATAATATTGTTGTTGCCGTTTATAATGATCTCCTGGTTCTGCTCATTTCACTCAGCATCAGTTCATGCAAGTCTCTCTAGGGCCTCTCTGAAATCGTCCTGCTGGTCGTTTCTCACAGAACAATAATATTCCATAATATTCATGTACCATAATTTATTTAGCCATTCTCCAATTGAAGGGCATCTATTCATTTTCCAGTTTCTAGCCACTACAAAAAGGCTGCCACAAACATTCTTGCACATGTGGGGCCCTTTCCTTCATTTATGATTTCTTTGGGATATAGGCCCAATAGAAATGCTGCTGGGTCAATGGGTATGCACAGTTTGATAACTTTTTGAGCATAGTTCCAAATTGCTCTCCAGAATGGATGGATTCACTCACAACTCCAACAACAATGTATCACTGTTCCAGGTTTCCCACATCCCCTCCAACATTCATCATTAACTTTTCCTGTCATTTTAGCCCAATCTGACAGGTCTGTAGTGGTACCTCAGGGTTGTTTTGATTTGCATTTCTCTGATCAATAGTAATTTGGAGCACCTTTTCATATGACTACAAATAGTTTTAATTTCATCCTCTGAAAATTGTCTATTCATATCCTTTGACCATTTATCGATTGGAGAATGGCTTGAATTCTTATAAATATGAGACAATTCTCTATATATTTTAGAGATGAGACCTTTATCAGAACCCTTAAATGTAAAGATGATTTCCCAATTTATTGCTTCCCTCCTAATCTTGACTGTATTGGTTTTGTTTGTACAAAAACTTTTTAACTTAATATAGTCAAAGTTATCTATCTGGTTTTCTATTAAGAGTTCCAGTTCTTCTTTGGACATAAATTTATTCCATCTCCATAGGTCTGAGAGGTAAACTATATTACATCCTCTAATTTACTTATAATATCACGCTTTATATCTAAATGGAATAAATTGTATTGAAGAAAAGAATTCCTTAAAATAGGACTGGCGAAATGAAAGAAAAAAAATTCACTAAACATGACAACTCCTTTAAAAGTGTTATTGGCCAAGTGTAAAAGGAGGTAAAAAAGCTAACCAAAGAAAATAATTTGCTGAAAAATAGAATTGGACACACGAAAGAGATTAACTCAATGAGACATCAAGAATGAATGAAAATATTTTTCAGTGAAAAAAAAATGAAGAATATGTAAAATATCCAATTGTAAAAAAAAAAAAAACTGACCTGTAAAATAGATCCAAGAGAGACAAACTAAGAATTATTGGACTACCTGAAAACAATGATTCAAAAAAAGAGCCTGGATAATAGCTTTCAAGAAATGAAGAAAACTGCCCTCATATCAAAACCAAAAGGTAAAAGGGTCAATGAAAGACAAAGAAATCTACTAAGACCTCATAAGTGAGAAAACAATATCAAATAACTCTGGGATGCTTCAAAAGATAATTTTTTAAACAAATTAAAATGTTAAAAAAGTATGAAAATATGAAAGATTGTTAAAGAAGATGCAACTTTAATTTGGGTCTGGAAAATAAGAATGTTAACTCAGGCTCCCACAGTTTGACAGTCTCAGGAATAGCTGGTACTCAATAATGATTTTACAAGTTTTAAGAATAAGCAGGAAGAAAAAAATTTCTTGCAGCTGCTGCTAACAAGACACATCTGTGTACTTCTCTACTAGATTCAATTACCTTAAGAATAACAGTAGGTTTTTTATAAAGCACTTTAAATATTAAAAAAAAATACATCAAATTTCTGGGGGTGGAGCCAAGAGAGCAGAATAAAGTCAGGGAAGCTGCTCAGACTCTCTCATTTTACATCAAAAACAACATGGAAGGGGCAGTTAGATGGCACAGTGGATAGAGCACCAGCCCTGAAGTCAGGAGGACCTGAGTTCAAATCTGGGCTCAGACACTTAATATTCCCTTGCTGTGTGACCCTGGGCAAGTCACTTAACCCCAATTGCCTCAGCAAAAAGCAAAAAATAAAAAATAAAACAAATAAGCAAAAAAACCAAAAAAACACATGGAACTAAGCCTCTGAATAGTCTTATGGAATGAAACCACTCTCCAGCTCAAGACAGCTTGAAAAACTTGAAGATAGTTCAAGCTCATTGGTGGAAAGGTGTTCAGGCCAGGTAAGATAGACTCTGAGAAAGCATATGAGAGGGTCTTAATCACAGCAAATCAGCCACAGTCTTGACTCAGTAGAGGAGCAAATCATTGGGACATCTTCCAGTGCCAGCTCAGTATCAGGCAAACTCTGGGAAATCATGCTGTTTCCTGAACAGAATGGGTAAAGCTGCCCTCTACAAAACCAAGGGGACTTTGTGCTCAAAGCCAAGTCTCAGAGCTACACAGGAAGTTTGGGACAGCACCTCATTTACTCCAAGAGCAGAGCTCAATTTTAAAAGTAAAAATAAATAAATAAAAGAGGAAATACCAAAAGGAAAGAAAATAAGAAAGAAACAGAAAAGAACTTTGACTACAGAAAGCTATTCTGGTGATAGAGCAGAACAAAACTCAAATTCAGAGGAGGGCAGAATGTTGACAGGAGAAATCTCAAAGAATGAGGTAAACTGTTCTCAAGCCCAAAGAGACTTTTTGAAAATGCTCATAAAAGATTTCAAGAGTCAAATAAAAGAGGTAGAAGAAAAAATGATAAAAAGACATGAGAGCTATAAATGAGGGGGTCAACAGTTTGAAAAAGGAAGGAAAAAACCTTGTCTGAAGAAAATAACTCTTTAAACAGTAGAAAAAGTCAAATGTAAAAAGAGATACAAAAGATAACTGAAGAAAATCACACATTAAAAACATGAATGGGGCAAATGTAAGCTAAGGACTTTGTGAGACAGGAAGAATCAGTCAAACAAACTAAAAAGAATAAAAAAATGGAAGAAAATGTAAAATACCTTATTGGAAAAACAGTGGTGTTGGAAAATAGATCCAGAAGAGACAATCTAAAAATTATTGGTCTACCTGAAGGCCATGACCAAAAAAAGATTATGAATAACATTCTACAAGAGATCATTAAGGAAAACGGCCACAATATACTAGAAACAGAAGGGGAAATATTCATTGAAAGAATCCATGGATCACCTCTGAAAAGAGATTCCATAAGGAAAACCCTAAGGAACATTGTTGTGAAATCCCAACAAGGAAAAATACTGCAAGCTTCCAGACCAAAACAATTAAAATATCAAGGAGTAGCTATCAGTATTACCGAAGACCTGGCAGCTTCTACAATAAAGGATCAGAGGGCCTGGAATACCATATTCCTGAAGGCAAAGTACCTGGTGTTACAATAAGAATTCACTACCCAGTGATACTCAGCATCATCTTTCAGGGGAGGAGATGGAGCTTCAATGAAGTAAGAAACTTTCAATCATTTCTATTAAAAAAAAACAGAACTAAACAGAAAAATTTATTCTACAAACACAAGGCTCAAGAGAAACATAGGTAAACAGTGGGAAATTTTATGTGTGTATATATATATATGCATATATATATATATATATATATATGATTAAACTGTTTATGTCCCTAAATGGGAAAACAGTATCTATAACTCTTGAGAAGTTAATCTTTCACTGGGGCAGACAGAGGGAGGCAACACATGGACTGAGGATGTGCTTGTGCATGGTCACTGATATGATGACATCAAAGAAAAAGACATTAAGGGATGGAAAAAGGTCTGTTGGAAAAAAAAAGAGGAAAGGAGAGGTATAGTGGGACAACTAATTCACATGAAGAAGTGCAAAAGATCTACTAAAATAGAGGGAAATAAAAGGGGAGAATGAACACTGAAGCTTGATCTCATCAGTTTTGGCTGTAAGAAGGAATGATTTAATCATTCACTTGGGTATAGAAATTTATCTAACCCTATAAAGAGGTAGGAGGAGAAAGAAGGAAAAAGGAAGAGACAGGATACAAGGTAAGTCAGAAACACTAAGAGAAAAGGTAAAAGAAGGGGGGGAAAGCATTGATAAAAAATAAGGTAGTGGGTGGAATGCATAAAAACACTAGTAAGAGAAGGGTGAATAAAAAAAAGGCAAAACTAAGGACAGAAGAATGGAAAGAGAGAACAAAATTATATTCAGGGGGAAAAGCAGGACAGAAAGGAATACACCTTTTTCTCAGCAGAATATGGTACCTACATAAACATTTATCATGTATTAAGGCATAAAAACTCAAAATCAAATGCAAAAAAGGCAGAAATAATAAATTCTTCCTTTTCAGGCCATAATGAAATAAATATTGTATTCAATAAAAATTCCAGGAAAGACAGTCGAAAAACCAATTGGAAATTAAATAATCGATTTTTTTATTTTGTCTACAATAATTTTATTTTTATTTTGCTTGTTTATAAGAGCTTTTTATTTATAGAACATATGAGTAATTTTTTACATTGACCTTTGCAAAATTATCTGTCCAAATTTTTCCCTCCATCCCTCCACTTCCTCCCCTAGATGGCAAGTACGCTAATACATGTTAAATATGTTAAAATATATGATAAATGCAATATGTGTACACATATCTATACCGTTATCTTGCTGCGCAAGAAAAATCAGATCTAGAAAGAGAAAAAAAAAACCTAAGAAAGAAAATAAAATGCAAGCAAACATTCACAGAAAGCATTAAAATGCTATGCCATGGCCCAGACTCAGTTCCCACAGGTCTCTGTCTGAATGTATATGACTTTCTTCATTGCTGAACAATAGGAACTGGTCTGAATCACCTTATTGTTGAAGAGAACCATGCCCATCAGAATTGATAATCATATAGTCTTGTTGCTGTGTAGAATGATCTGGTTCTACTCATTTCATTCAGCATCAGTTCATGTAGGTCTCTCCAAGCCTCTCTAAAATCATTCTGCTGGTCATTTCTTATAGAACAATATTAATTCAATAACATTCATATACCATAATTTATTTAGCCATTCTCCAATTGATGGGCATCCCCTCAGTTTCCAGTTTCTTGCCACTACAAAAGGGCTGCCACAAACATTTTTGCACATGTGGGTCCCTTTCAAATAATCTAATTCTAAAGAAACAAAGAAGCAATTTATAATTTCATCTAAGAAAATGACAATAACGAGACAACATACTAAAACCTATGGAATGTGGCCAAAGCAGTTCTTAGGGGAAATTTTTTTTATCTTTAAATAGCTACATAAATAAAATAGAGAAAGAGGAGATCAATGAATTAAACATGCAATTAAAAATCTAGAAAAATAGCAAATTAAATACGCAGAAATTTTGAAACTCAAAGGAAAGATTAATAAAATGAAAACTACTGAGCTAATAAATAAAACTAAGAGTTGGTTTTATATTAAAAAAAAACTTTACAAAATAGATAAACCTTTGGTTAATTTGATCAGAAAAAAACCAAAAAAACAAATCATCAGCATCAAAAATTAAAAGGGTGAACTTATGACCTATGAAAAAGAAATTAAAAGTAATAATTAGGATCTATTTTGCCCAACTGTATGGCCACAAGTCTGACAATCTAACTGAAATGGATGAATATCTAAAAACATAAACTGCCCAAGTTAACAGAAGAGGAAATAAAATTCTTAAATAGTCCCATTTTAGAAAAAAGAAATTGAATGTCACTAATGAACTCCTTATGAAAAAATCTCCAGACTTCCTTCCGGGGGTGGAGCCATGGTGGTGGAGATCAGACAGGATTCTCTGTAACCTCCTCTAACCTCCCCTCAAACCAACAAAATATGAAGCCTCTAGACTGATTCTGAAGCAAAAAAATCCACAATATCCGGAGAACAACACGATTCTAGAAGAAGATACTCTGGAAGAACCTCAAAACAGGTCTGTTTTAATGGGGCAGGGGGTGGCCTACTGAACCCAGACTGCAGTGCAGGGAGACCGGGGCAGGGAGCTGGAGCAGGGAGCTGAAACAGGAGTCAGAACAGGAGTGGGAGCATTGTGCTTTTCACACACCTGGGAGTCTTCTGCGAGCCTCTTGGAACAATTTGTCCTGATTGTGGGCAGGTAGTTTGGAGGGTCTGCCTTTTGAGGGGGATAGATTGTGAACCACTGAACCTCTGATGAGCATCGTAACTAGCTGCCATTACACAGCACCTTAAAGCAATCAATCAAACAACAGGTCTGATAAGCACCAGAAATAATTCAATCAGCGGAGCTACCCAGCCCCTCACATAATTCAATCAGCAGAACTGCCCAGTTCCTGAAATAACTCAATCAGCAGAACTGTCCCAGGGCAAATTAAAGCAGCTGTCCCACCTTTGCCCTAAACAGACCTCACACCTTTAAAAAAAATGAATAAAAAACCAAAAAGAGCTCTCACCATAGACAACTTTTATGGAGAGAGGGAAGAACAGACCTCAAATCCTGAGGTCCCTAAAGGTAAAGCAACTCCAGAAAAAGCCCCAAAGAGAGACATAAACTGGTCTCCATGTCACAAGGCTTTCTTTGCAGATTACATAAAAAATCTTAAAAGAGAGTTAGAAGAAACATGGGGAAACGAAATGAGATCACTGCAAAATAAAATAGAAAAAATGGAAAAAGAATGCAATGAACAAAAAAATGTAATTGGTCAATTGCAAAAGGAACTAAAAACAGTAACTGAAGAAAATAAGACATTAAAAATTAGAATCGAACAATTGGAAATTAATGACTCATCAGGCCTCACATACCAGTCAAACAAAAACAAAAAAATGAAAAGATAGAGAAAAACATGAAATATCTCCTAGGAAAAACAACTGACCTGGAAAATAGATCTAGGAGAGACAATCTAAGGATTATAGGGCTTCCTGAAAGCCATGATGAAAAAAAGAACCTGGACACTATATTCCAGGAAATCATAAAAGAAAACTGCCCTGATATTTTACACCCAGAAGGCAAAATACTCCTTGAAACAATCCACCGATCACCTCCTGAAAGAAACCCAAAAATTAAGTCCCCCAGAAATATCGTGGCTAAATTCCAGAACTATCATACCAAGGAAAAGATATTACAAGAAGCCAGAAAGAAACAATTTAAATATCGGGGA